>OZ023218.1:22062911-22108693 GCA_963995525.1 Escarpia spicata | reverse complement strand
TTAAATCCAGTCGTTCATCTTTTACGGTCGCTTCGGTAATACAGTCACTTGGAAATATGATCATCCTACGACAGTTCCAAAATAGTTCCATACATATAATGCATAGGAAATGTACCCTGCTAATACAATCACCTCGCTATTCGGGTCACTTCAGCGGAGTCCCGAAGGTGAACTTAACAGTGCAATCTGCTGTGTGCCGTCCCTATGGTAACTGTAACATACAATAAGGCTTTACCCCCACATTATCAGCAGATTTAGTCGTACAATATATATATGGGTGAGGGGCAAACTGCATTGACATTTGTTTTCATCACCCTTGGTAAGACGCGCGAACAACACATTTATCAACTCAACATATCTCTTCCCCACGCCCCGCCCACGTTGGTCAAAGTCACGGTACTCGATATCATAAATCAACCGAGATCATTTTTGACATATACTGCCACACCATTATCTTGTTTGTAATTCACTACAATGTGAAAAGAGAAACCAAAGTCTTGGAAAGCCACGGTACCGTAATTGCTTTATATAATTATATATATATATACCTGGGTCTGACGTAACTTTATTTTGTAACACTGACCGTGTATGTAATAAACTACGATTAAGAAAACTAAATTCAGATTCAGATTTATTGAAACATGACTCGCACTGTGGTACAAAATATTTCCTAGATTTAATGTTCAGCCTTGGTATGTACCCGATAATTACTAGGCCTACAAGAATTTCGAATGCACTATACATATATATATATATACATATATATATATATACAAATATATATATATGTATATATATATATATACATATATACATATATATATATATATATATATATATATATATATATATATATATATATATATATATATATATATATATATATATATATATAGTACACCCCGTTCAACTATGATTTTCTATCTGACGTATGCCGTTTATTTAAGTTGTAACATAACGTCGTGGTCTTCGCGTTTATACGATGTCTTCATTATGTTCTTACAGTCTAACAATTACATACTTTATCGTGACTCGTTTGATAAAACGAGTAATGATAAATTAATGTACTGTATGTAATTGTTGGACTTAAGATCATAACTAAGACATGGTATAAACGCGAAGACGACGGCATAATGTTACAAGTTAAATTATATCCGTTCGTAGCCGCGTACGTCAGACATAAAACCGTAATTGAACCGGGTGTACTAAAAAGAATCGATATCATGTGTCATAATTCATGCTTGCAAAGGCAATGCACGGCGTAACTGCGACCAGCGTGACTCCGTGAGTTTATGCCCCCACTGATTTTCGGTTTCGACGGGCGCTGAGTTCACGAATGTGCAATGTTAATATAATATGTTATTAAAACACTACCAGAAATACCGATCTTTCGTAGACGCTCGGTTCGTGCCAAACGTCCGCGTTAAATGACAGATCTAATTGTTTGTGTCGCTGCGCAACGCACTAATTGTTTTTTGTCGCACGCGTAGGCAATTAAAGCATCGCCTGCACATCGTACGATCGGCACACACGCAAAAGACACATTTAAGTCACATATTCATCGCACACGCTTAGAATAAGTTTTTTTTATCAGAATTCACTACTACATCAAACATGAAAAATATAATCCTTACTGTTGTTTGAATATTGGAATTAGTGGAATCTGTTATGTTTATGATATTTAGATTTGTTCTTGAATCCAAAATGAATTAGTTTATAATACAGTAGAACATTCTATTTCACTGCTATGCACAATCCACATTTTTCTCTAAATATCTAGTGAAAATAGCAGAGTAAAATACATAGTAACATCAATAAAGATATTTTCTTTTCTTAATTTAGGATTTTTTAGTTATATGCTTTGAAGAGGACACATTTCTTTTTTTATGATTATGAATAAATGTCATAATCAAAAGTGGACAGAAAAGTAATTTACCTGCATATTATGAATACCAATGTCATTTGAATGTGAATATCTCTTTACAAATTTGCTGTTATTAATAGTCTCCATTTATTATTTCAATAATTAAACAACAATTAAAACTACTTATATATTTAAAATGAATGCCCGTGATCTTACAAACGTGATGCTGTATAATAGTCATTTTGTAGAGCAAATTTAAGCTCCAATGTTGTAAGATAAGTGAGAGGAGAAATATATATTAACTCAGTCTTTGAAGCACCCAAACATTTAAAGGAATGTCGTATATATGTTACCCGGGATCAGTTACCGGTTAATGGTGATTATAATCTATACTTATTAGCAAGACATTTAAGGACCGTTGGAACCAAACACATCAACGGTGGGGACGTGAGGCTCTGCAATAAATAATAATGAGAGGCAACAGCAAATACTATTTTACTATATATATCTGATTGTTGACAGATATTTCGAATATTTCGTGGGGTGAAATACAAATTGCGTACAATGTTTCGGATTATTAAACGACATTTGACGGACAAACCGTCAACGTATTTATTCTAGTAGAAGAACAGCAAGTAAATACATAGAAGTCGGAACGAGTTGTGTATCGGGGTCTGAGCCGGAACTTCAGCACCCGCTGCTGGCGGGCATTTCTTTCGAAGCGTGGAGATATTTTCAAATTCACAAAATATTGAAGTTGGTGCTTAACCATCCACTCGAAATATTGATGGGTTTAGCCCCAATAACCACTTCCGACTCCTATGGAATGTATGCATGAGTAACATATATCGTGCCTTTACAATAATTTCAACCTACCTTCCAAACCACCATGAAACCAACATTTCATTTCCAGTTGCCTTAAAAATTCATGTGTTGGTGCTACATTGTGCTGGCAACTAGCGGGCATGTAGACAACTAACCGATATATGCCATAATTTTATATAGGGGTTTTAAAATGGTGGTTACTGAAGTTATATAATATATTACTACTATTTAGAGTCATCTGTGGCAGTAGTAAACTAACGTCTCCTTACACACACGCAATACATCAACTCCGAGACGCTCGTAAGACATCCACGCCGTCACGATTAACGAAGTTATTTTGCAATTATAACAAGTTTTAGATCGGTTGCAGTAGTTATTGAGGTGGTACAATGGCACATGTGACGAATGTACAATTTTAAGAGCATAGGACTAATTCTTCAAGCATAGGATATTTAAAAATGTTCTCCAATTACGATGATATTTTCATATTGTATGCCGAAGATGCCGAAGATGCCGAAGATGCCGAAGATGCCGAAGATGCCGAAGATGCCGAAGATACCTACGGGATCGAAGGCCTGGCTGACAGATGACCGACCTGCTCTATACGTAAATGCTTCGTATGCTGTAAATGTGAGATCACATGAAACAATTATCTTGTGTTATCATACACATAGTGGTTTTGTGTCATTTGTATCTTGTGTAGAGTTTCTAAAATAAATTGTCCTACACCTTAAAGGGTCTCTTATTGTATTTCAGGAATATAATGTGTCTGAAGTTATCTAATCGGTTACTGCTATATTTAGAGCCTACACTACCAACCTAGGAATAATCATTCAAGCTGGTTAACCCAACCATTTCTCCGATTTAGAATATATTTTCACAGTATATATGCCACAAATACCTACAGATTGAATGCCGGATCAGCAAATGACCAGTCTGCGGCAGCATGTCATATATAGGCTTTTGAACGTGCCATTTCCTAGATATCCGATATTTTGCTGCCACTTTCATTGCAAACGTAGGACAAATTATTCAAGTATAGGATGTTAACAAAAACATTTTCTCCGATTTCAATTATATGTTCACAATATATGCTGAAGATACCTACGGATCAGATGTGGGGTCGGCAAGTGACCGGTCTGCGCAAACATTTCATATATAGGGTTTTGAACGTGCTATTTCCTTAAGATATTCGACCTTTTGCTGCCATTTTACTTTGCAGACATAGGCATATCATTCACGCATATGATGTTTACAGACACATTTCCTCCGATTTTGATTATTTTTCACAGTATATGCAGAAGATAATCACGGATCAGAAGTGCGGTCGGCAAATGTGGTTGGGTGCTATCCTCGCGTGCCATGCACGTTTGTCTTGGGAGCGTAATACAAATTAATATCGCCGCCGCGCGCGGGAAGGGTGCAACGGCGACGCATGCATAAATTGGTTTGTCTCGGTATTTCTGGTAATTGCTAACATATATATATATGTTAGCAATATATATATATACTATTTATTATTATTATGTGCACTTTCGCGTGGCAGACGTGATGTAGTTCGCGTCTGTTTCGCTTGTGCCATTCCGCACGAAATGTACCATCACAGTTCTTTTGTAGAAATGGAATAAATATATATATATATATATAAATAAATAAAATATTTAAATGAATATAGACATGTATAATTAAAATGTCCATTTGATAAAAAATATTTTGTTTATAATTACAGTATATATATATACATATACATATATATATATATATATATATGGTAGTTTTATGTCGATGACCATTAAACTAAACAAAGACGCCTACTATAAAATGCTCATAAAATTGTACGTTCGTCATGGTACAGCCTCAATAACTACTTCAACCGATCTAAAACTTGTTATAATTGCAACATGACTTCGTTAATCGTGACGGCGTGGACATGTTACGAACGTCTCGGAGTTTATGTATTGCGTGTGTGTGTAAGGAGACGTTAGTTTACCACTTTCACAGATCGGCGATGCCTCCGTACCTAGATGGCACAGGTCTAGCAGGATTCAATGTTAATTACGTCAACGCTTGTGAATGTTGGCGGCAACCGTGATTAGCGCAACAAGGAATAATGGAAATTAAATTAATGTTATTACATATGTGAATACGAAAAAACTTATTATAATAAACACAACAACATCTACCCTCTAGTCTACCCTACCTTGGCTATCAGATAAACTTTGAAACCCCCCAAAATTACTAATACGGCCCATTCAAGAACTAATTATTATTCACACCCAAGATAATTACAAGATCTGGTCGGCTCGGTCACAGATAAATAGCATGGAAGAATCTACAATATCCCCAGTATAGGGACAACTAATATCTTAATTACATACATAGATCCGAAATCTATACTTTTCCCAGAATAAGTGAGACAATCTCTTAATCATATAACATATAGTCAGTTCAGAGTAGATTGTCGGTTCTAACAGCAAGATATAATATTGAAATGTCACTTCCCTACATACGGTCTCACCGCTCACGCTCCGTTAGCCCGACTTGGCTAGTTCGTCACGAGATCACACAAGATCACACGAAGTGTCTGTCTCGTTGCTTGCACGCCGTACGCACTCCCGTTGACTCGCCTGCTCGTTGACCCGGCTCGGCCGACCATTTGCCGGAAGTGTCCTTCTCGCTGTCCGATGCTCCAATAGGGGTCAATACACTGTTGGTTTCCCATAGGCGACCATGTTAACGTTTTGTCTGATTACAAGAACACTTGATTTACAAAATGTCTTAAACTACTCACCCGCTGTTACCATCATCTCAGTGACATGCTGGTAGATTTTTTTTTTTAATTGCATACTTATAGCTCTCGTAAAATGCCTGTATGTGAGACACGCGTCAATATTTACAAATGCCGGCAAGCATTACTCCGCAAACAGGTCACACAGGCAAATTGTTGCCAAATATCCTTCCGCTTATTCAAATCATCCAGAAATCCACCATTTTACAGTGAACACCTTCTACAATCACATATGAAAATTTGCAAACTCAAATGCACTTATATCACAGCATGTGAATTTGGTAAAAAATCATTTCTCAAAAATACACTGCATTTTTATTCTGTAACCAACCCGGAAGTCTAACTAGAACATGACCCCAATAGCCGTCACGCGCTCGCCCGGTCACGTTGACCCGGTTGTCTCGCTTCGCGACGTCGCACCTCGTCTCGTTGGTCTACGACGACGCCCGTTCTCGGTACGCTTCGTAAGACACGAATCTTCGACACGCGCTCGCCACGTCTGCGCCTTTCTCGGCCCACTATGCACAGTTGTCGCTGGCCGTTCGCTCTCCTCCGCTTTGTAAAGACCCTCGGTCTACACTTTTGCAGACGCTTCCACACATACACTTTTATATTCCGTAAGTACGAAGTTGCGCCAGTTAATTAAAGACAAATTGTAACCACGCTTAATTACCACGCTTCAGTGGGCACACAACTTAATTAAAAGCTAATAACAACCATGCGTACCACATTTCAGCGGGCACACCTGCGTTAGTCTATAATGAATTAGGCAACTCTTGCCTGACCTTTCTACTTTACCAGGAAATATATTCTGAAAATACATAAATAACATAAATGCTACAACAACCATAATTATACTTCCCAACATATCTCAGAAGGCGAGGTTGATCACACGCAAGTTTCATTGCTTACGGTATCACGTAAAGTTATATTGCTTGTGAGTCATTCATCAGCCAGTTGTCATATATTTATAATTGAAATCGAAATTGCCAAATAAACAGTTGTATTCTTGGTCTCACATAAGCATTATTTATCTTGCCTAAGCTAAATCGACTTGGAGTAGCTGCAGTCTCGTCTCTAATATTACCACATACACACAAACACACACATACACACACACACTCACGCACACACGCACACACGCACGCACGCACGCACGCACGCACACACGCACACACGCACACACGCACACACGCACACACGCACACACGCACACACGCACACACGCACACACGCACACACGCACACACGCACACACGCACACACGCACACACGCACACACGCACACACGCACACACGCACGCACACACACGCACACACACGCACACACACACGCACACACGCGCACACACACACACACACACAAACATACACACTCACACAAACACGCGCGCGCACACACACACACACACACACACACACACACACACACACACACACACAAACACACACACACACACTCACACAAACACGCACACACACACGCACACAAACACGTGCACACACCCACATAAACACACACAAACACGCACACACATACACTCACACAAACACGCGCAACAGAACACGCATATGCGCACGCACACGCACATGCACACGCACACGAACACACACACAATCATATCCACACGCCGAACCATGTCATGTGTACCGTGGCGACTTCAACTCATCATGCCTGGACGGCTCTAAGCAAAACCTACTCGTTACGTCAGAGCGTCACATACACAACAAACCGACATCGAAAGCTAGAAAGCACAGCGAATCAGAAATGGATGAAGTTCGCCGTTCACTTGATTATCTATGCAACTCGTTCGATGACATCAGAAAACAAAACGCTGCTACAGACAAGCGCATCTCAGAGTCTTTAGCGGAGATCAAAACGAAGGGTGGACGCATATCGAAGCTGGAGGCGCAGGTGAACGATCTTGAGCAGAACTCGAAAACAATGATTTTATCATCACCGGGCTATTCTTCGACCGCCACTTCGACCAGGCCACGTCGACTGCCGCAGCGGAAACCCCGACTATCTCCGGGTGCGCAACATTGAGATGGAACTTTGACCACTTCGCCACAGAGAAGTTGAGCGTCACGCTGGAACCTTTTGACATCACGGCGATCCACGACCTTATGCCGCAGCCTGACGGGAAACGCCCCATCATCGTACACTTTCACTCATCTGACAGGAAAGCTGCTGAAGTATCTTATAAAGCCGAAACGGGGTGCGAACTCGTTCGTCAAGTGCGGCAGCAGAAGCGTGACGGGAAGATCCACAGCGCGTGAATTCAAAACTGCTGCGTCTTCGTAAAGGTTCGTGAGGATGGTCAACGACTTAAGGTGAAGCCTCTCGCAGATCTTGCGGGAGTTTGACTCCGTAATATAACTTCACTTATCGAAATGCCTATGTGCTTATTAGATACACTCCCGTTTGCGGGAATATGTGATGATGAATTTATGTTCATACACTCCGACAATGAATGTTCCCAACATGTCTCCGATCAATTCTTCGATGCAGTGAAGTTATTGACCACCATTGCATGTATACGTTATATTCCACTCTGTTTTGCCGTATTCATTGTATTGTGTGGGCATATGGGGAAATACCTATCCTACTAACTTAAACTGTATTAATATATTACAAAAGAGGGTAATACGGATCAAACATAACGCATAGCGATGCAATCACGCAACTCCACTGATTCAAAAGGCACGCATTTTTAAAGTTTACCTATTTGGTAAAATTTTGGACATACCTATTTATGTATAAAACGCATAAAATTACCGAGGAAAAGGATTACTTTATAAGTATGTTTGCTTCTATGTTTCTCCTTTTGAAATGTTCACCATTATGCTTTGTATATTTCACTTGTATATCTAATGTGCTTGATTTGTTTGTATAAACGCGTTTGCCTTTTATTTGACTTGACACGCCACACAGGCACCCACGCATACGCACTGGCGCTCACGCTGTCTGTCATGGCTCAGTCAGTCGCCCCGTGTGGTCTCAGACGCGTGTTTTACTGATTGTTACGAGCGTTCACCGCTCGCGAACATCGAGCAATGACTACGTGGGTAGAGCGGCGGCGAAACAATTAATAGATAGATTGTTTTTTGTGCAAATCATTAACGCAATCGATTAGTTCTCTCATAAAAATGGCAGCTGCGTCCGGTTCTCACACAATGCGCCAGTGCAGTAACATGACTGAATATTAGGAGAAACTCAAACAATGGAAAGTAAATGCCGGCTCTAATAGGAATCTAGAATGTTTTGCAAAATATGCTTGAGTGTGTATTGTACTTACATATTGTTGTATGGCTTTGGCTATCTTTCTTTATTAACAAGATTTAACAAGATTTAACAAGATTGCCACCCAGAGAATTAACTCTAGGTAGCAGGTGGACAAGGAAGCCCTTGGCTTATCGAGAGTCCGACCTTTTTATCTATGTGTATCCCGCCCGTCTGAGGTATGTGTCGATTTTATTTTTAAACATATTCACGCTACTAGCACCCACACAATCAGCAGGTGATTGTCGTGTATGTGCAGGATAACGCTTCAATATTTACCACTTATTAAACTATTTGCAATAATGTTTGTAAGACGAACGTTTTAAACATATTATATAAAATTGTCGTTTATTTAACATGTATGTAGCCCTATCACCGGTAATGCATGGGCAACTACAGTTCTGACGAGATATATCAATGACGTCACATCCCCTTGTTTACTGGTGCGCATTCAGGACGACTATCTACGTTCCCTTGACTGAAGGACCAGTGGGCTGACAGTGCTGCTCGACATGAGCGCGGCATTTGACACCGTTGACCACTCGATGCTAATCAGCCAGCTGCGCAGCATGGACACTGAAGGCATTGCACTGAAATAGCTGGAGTTATACATATCGAATCGGACTCAGACAGTGTGCGTTGGTGGCTACCACACACAGAGGACGTTGATTGAATCTGGCATCCCATAAGGGACGATGCTGGGCCCAGTCCCCTTCTCCAACTGCACTATGCCATTGACACTAGGGGCTATCTTCAAAAGCATAATCTACAGTACTATCTTTATGCACATGACGTCAAATAATTATTGTATGTTGATCTGAATGGAACGCGGTCGCATCAAACGAAGCATTGCCTTCACCAGAATTGACGTGTAGCGCTAAATATACTACATGACGTGTGGTGCTATTGAGCGTGCGCGAAGAAAATTGAATCAAGATACGCTCACTGACAGCACCCGCGGGGTGTTTATTTCTCCCCTTCCCCAAAACTGGCAAAAGCACTCACACTTCAAAACTAAAGTGTAGCCCTGTACTATTATAGTTGTGCTTGTACCTTCTTAGCTGTAGTAAGTCCGAGGGAAGGCTTCACCAACTTACAGTCAGTGCCTGGCTCCTGAAACCTAGGAACAATTCATTGACCTTACTGCAGCTAGGGATGTTGGTGAACATTTTCAGATTGCATATCCATTTCGTTGCGCGTCCTAAATTCGTGCACCGTGCCATTCAGTAACACCTTGGACGTTGTCTCGTTTTTTTGTTTGATTGCTTCGATGAAAGTGTATGCTAAACTGGCAGCTACAACTGCATTTATTATTCCCAAAATGGGTGTGCAATGACGTAATTTTATTCCGTTTGTTGACATTCCTACGACAGCGTAGCCTATTAATGTGCACTTTTATTAAACTATGTCTATGATGTATTGATTGCCTACTTGGTCTGAATTAAGTATTGTATGCGTTGCTATCAAAGAAATATTATTATTGGGGTTATAAAAAGTTATTGTTGACGATATTAATTATTGTACCATAATTGGTTGGTATTGACAGCCTTATTATGTAATTAATTCACAGTTGCCCATAATACCAAAACTAAAACCAAAACATGTATTTGCGTTAGATAATGTTAATTATTTCACAATTAAAACCATTTTGTTAACAGTTTGTCTGTACCCAATCGATGGCTTAACTCTTAGTAACTTGGAATATTGATTCTTCGCACTAAGGTTTCCTCAGATTTGTATACACACACATACACGCACGAACGCACGAACGCACGAACGCACGAACGCACGAACGCACGAACGCACGCACGAATATACTCACATAATATATAACGCCGTGTATCCGGGAATAAAACATGTTCATACATTACACGCATTTAAAATACATCATTGGTAAAACATAATCTATACTATGTAATTTAAAATATACATTTTAAAATAAATAACTTATGTTAAATTAATTATCGGATAAATAAGTATATATAAACTGACTAAAGTAGGTATTTAACTAGCAGTATAGTAATGGTTTTGTTAATACAGCGCCATGTCTATTAATGTTCGTAGCTCTGTACCTAAAACAAAACATATAACAAATACAAACAGTCGCTGCTTTAACATTAATCAAGTAATCAATACAATTACACTATACATAATTATAATACAAAAAACATCATGTCAGTGGCGTATGTATTATAAGTGTCATATATAATTATCAGAAATATACACAGATTGCTGGTCATATCGTATGCTGCAAGCATAACCAAACTGGAAGAACACATTTCTGCCAGTTTCAAATGAACTTCGCACGAAGCAAGGCCACAATATTGCAGCCATCGTATTAATTATATATTAATCTACGCGGATGTAACATTGTTCCATCAGCGACTATCCGCAACATCGGGATTACGATCGACTGCGGACTAACAATGTCGACACACGAGTCGCGCATGTGCAAGTTAGCGTACTACCATCTCTACGCAATCGCGAAGATAAAATAGTGTCTTACTACTAATACGCGTAATGCACTAGTCCACGCTCCAGTAATATCACGACTGGATTACAGCAACGCGATGTTGTATAGCTGCAGATGGTGCAGAACTCAGCAACCAGACTGATCACAATACAGTGAAAGTACCTTTAGTATAAACTACTAGTCCTCGTGTTAACTGTCTTGCATGGGCTTCCACCAGGATATATTCTTGTAAAACCCCATTCGCCCATCCGCAACCTCCTATATGCTGATGCGCTTCTTCTTTTCGTTCCGCGCTACTACCTAGAGGGCTACGGCAGGCGGGCTTTCTCGGAGTCCGAACCAACACTTTGGAACTGTTTCCCAGAAAACGCTTGTCAAACAGACACTCTGACCCGGTTCAAGACTCTTCTTTAAACCCATTTTTAAGTTGGCTTACGTCCATTGAAGACCATTGCCGTAGGACACTTTTTTATGAACATATATTTAATTTATTTATTTATTGAGATAATGTCTTTATTATATAATACTCTATTTTAATAAAGTTTAATATATGATAACTATTTATGTAAATATATTACTATTTTAGAAACTATGGTATGTATCTTACTTACTTAATGTATACAGTATGTTTAATATTAAATAATTACTTTTTCCATGATATACAATATGTACTGACTGGTGTGCTTGGTTAGTGTTATACTGTGCAGTAGATCTATGGTGATTTTAGCAATAATGACATTGTTTTATATATGATATCATGTATACCAATACTGCTTGTTTTATGTGCCGAATGGGGGCTCTGTCAACCTGAGGTACAGGAGACTAGTATGGGCTCAGTCACAGGTCTGGCCTTGGGATGTAGAGCCCACATTTTTCTCTCTCTTATCACGTTAATAAATAAACGTCATTCATTTGGCCTTTTTCAGCACTGTATTGAACGTTATGTTATTGCTTGCATAAATGGGAGTATGCTGCACCGGCACGATGCAGCATACGTGTTTTTGTGCTGGCAACAACGCAGACAAGTGATGATTGGCCCAATGGATTATTCTAATTATATGCTAATTCACTTTAGTCGTTGCCGCAAAGAACCAATCAGCACACAGTAATAGTGTGCAGTAGTAGCGTGCGCTAGGAGAAGTCTGCCACTTTGGTTTGAGAAGTCAGACAATTCAGTTGAGAGTTTGCGTCCCTCCCACTTCCCCTCCCATCCCTCCCACTTCCCCTCCCATTCCTCCCATTCCTCCCACTTCCCCTGCCATCCCTCCCACTTCCCCTCTCATTCCTCCCACTTCCCCTCCCATCCCTCCCACTCAGTTATATATTGTAATGCGTCAGCGGGTAGTGTTGGTTTTAGATTTGGTGTGGTTGACTGGTGTGCTTGGCTAGTATTATACTGTGCAGTAGTAGTGTGTAGCGCCGTGGTGCAGTGGCTACAGCTTTGGACTCTCAATCGAGAGAACCCGGGTTCGAATCCTGTGCGGCGGTGGGCAAGTTCGTTCACTATACGTTGCTCCAGTTCACTCAGCTGTATGAATGAATACTTTGAGGTGGATATTTGTGTACGAACAGTTTTCGCGCATTAATTGCAGCGTGGCTGAGAAGTCGAGATGGTGTTCGAATGAACAGGTCTGCCAGGGAGAAAAGTGAATTTTCCTTTTTTATAGTAGGTCTATGCTGATTTTTAGCAGTAATGACATTGTTTTATATATGATATCATGTATACCAATACTGTTTGTTTTATGTGCCGAAATGTGGGCCCTGTCAACCTGAGGTACAGGAGACTAGTATGGGCTCAGTGACAGGCCTGGCCTTGGAATGTAGAGCCCACATCTTATCACGTTGATAAATACACGTCATTCATTTGGCCTTTTTTCATCACTATATTGGACTTTGTGTTGTTGCTTGCATAACTACAATATGTACGATTTATAATATGTGTACGCCTATGAACGGATGGTCCCGGAAATATGGCGCTATGGAAATGTTAATAATAATCGTAATTTACAGTTCTGGTTCCCGCAACAAGGTTGACTATTTCTAGCGCGAGATTACGGATTTTTCAATCGAGACGACTTTTAGAGTACACGCCTACACACCTTCCGTAACAAGTTGGTGACAACAGTCCTTGTTGTATCGCTTCTCCGTTCTATATAAGGTGATGCATAAAAATCATGTTATTTTGAAAGCATGATCATTGTCGTATACATTTGTGCATAAAACATGCAAACAACAACTCGGTTGTAGTTTAAATGATAAGATATTTGTAATACGTCACATGATATATTTTGTGATGTAGATATCTGTAACATAAACAAACTGATTCTACAATTTGTGTTATTACAACATGATATTTGACAAATTATGATCTTGTTTACTAAAATGTTGGTAGCCACGTGCGCGAATTAGCCTATATTTCTTTTTTAATAGCCATTTTCTTTTTGTTACGATTAAAATGGGATCATAGTGAATATAAATTACGAATTTGTTAATAACACAGTTAAACATACTTATTGCACCGACTGAATCGTTTCCCATCCATAGTTTTGTATTAACCCATTACAACTTATTCCCAGATTTCCAACGTATGTGCGTTACAATCAATGGCATTGACATATCTACAGGGTTGGCTTGCATTCACGACACAATTTCCACGGGAATAGATCTTGTTGCACATGATTCCTAACTACACACAAACACAACACATTAGAGGTGACACCAAATAACGGTGGCGCCTATTGTGTATAGTAACATCATAGCTCTATCATAACCGAAAATGTTATGCAATAGTCAACGGATATACTGTACGACATGGACCACAGAATCAGAACAATGAAGACAACCTTGCTGCATGTTTACGTCACAAGACAAAGTGGTGTTATTAAAGCCCTGGATTTGCTTCCTCGTGCCGACGCTGTGACAGAAGGCAGGTTTTCCATATTGGCAACATTCGCATGTAATGCATACGCACCAACTGGAATCCGGATCGACAGATTCGCGCAGCTACGATGGTATCTTGTTTGCAAACACATGTTTTAAAGTGACATTCTTCCTATATATGGTGTTCTCAAGCAACATATGCGTAGAGTCCACATCCAGGCCATGGTAAGGGTTCAGACCAGCATCGTTCGACAAGCATTACTGGATTCGCTGAAGAATTACTATTATAAGGATACAGGTGGTCAGATAAGGCCAATAATTCGTGTACTCCTAGCACCCAACGCTACCATAGATATGGTGAGGTGTCAATGCATTGGCGATGGTTCGTCTCAAAGGCGCTTCTGCATGTCGAAGGACCTGGCATGCACCGATCTGTGTATGTGAAGCAATGACTGCTAGAACTGTGACTACTCTTGTATCAGAAGGTTCACTGATTATAGTGATGATGATCTTTAAAGTTTCACCTCAGACGTGTGAACAGTTGGTTAGCTCTACAAGTAATGCATAATATCAACTAAATGCATCTTAAGATATAGGGATAACAGGCTTTGTCGGGCATCATCTTTCAAAATGGATATCTGAAAGTCAACGATGGTCAATGTTTACATATTAGAAATCATCACATCTAAACAACTAACATTTTGACATGAACATTGTGGCTGGCTCTATGTTATGTAGTTCTTAGAAATAATAGGGTTTGACGGACGCCAACTTTAAAAATGGCGGATAGTCAAATGTAACAGTTTTGAAATCGCCATCCACCAAGCTATTCAAAAACATATACTTTACGGCTCTATGTGACGTAGTTGTTAAGATATCGTGACATTTGTTTTAACAACCGCCTTTTAAAAGATTGCATATATGAATATGGGAGAAATCCAAATGTAACATATTTAATTTATCCTTGTAACCTATATCACATAGGTCACAGCTCTAGGTGACGCAGTTATTCGGATATAGGGAAATAGATTTTGGCAGTATTTTGTTTGAAGAAAAAAAATGGCCGCCTTACGTACGTGCATATGGGCAAATGTAAATATTGGTTTTGGCATTCTTCATGCCACAACGTTTCAAAAAATTTATACGTTTGGGTATCTCCATAGCAGCGAAAATGCACAGTGGACATGACTATTTGGTTTCAGAAGTTGTTTCTGCTCCGTTAAAACATGTTTGGGCGGCGATAATGGCGCCACCTATCGAATGGAACATTATTTTGCTAATGACGCTATGGTGGAAATCAGAACAGAAGAGCGTTGTGGATAAAGGGATTCACAAGGCAATTTGTTGTTGTTATGTCTCTAAAAGAGTTAATGCAAATTAAGATTTATCAGAGGTGTGAATGGAGCAGACAGTATACTGCATAACTAGATAACATATAATATTCACACCTGAATAAACCTCACAAGACATCTGAAGACTCGGATTATATGAAAACCGTTTGGAGTATAATAACCAAAATGTCGTTAATATAGCTGTGAAGTAAGCCTTTAAATACCCAGAAAAGGAGGATTCCACGGAAGAGGTGGATCGACCAAAATAAACATTATATCAGAAAATGTCAGAACTCCACGTTGTGTGTGGACGAAAAGTGTTGCTATTATACACACCAACTTTGCTTATCCGTCTAAATAGTCGTTAGGAGGTTCAGTTTCATTGTATATTATAGCAATGCTTCTCAAAAATTTTGGGTTAACGGCAAACTTTCCAGTTTCCTCGGTGGTAATCAACGGCGCTGATCACCTTCGTGTATAGACAACTTCCACACCTTGCAGGATGATGTCACATCGATGACGTCACATCGATGGCGTCAAGAAGAAGAACCTCTCCCAGGAGAATATAGTGGATCCGCATGGCTGAGTCTGTTGACAGTCACATTACGCTGAAAGTCACCAGTAAATTAGGATTCTCCGAACATCACGCCATATGTAAATGAAACGATCACATTGTCCAATAAGAACACAACTAATGGCTCACACGACTCCATATTTAATGTATTATGACATTGAGCTGATATGTATATGTATATGATGATATCATCTCGATATTTAAAAACGTATGTGTTTAAAATAGTATTCTCAGAACAAGACAGATGTGAACAATATTGGGTTTATATATCGCGATTCTCTGGTTAACACTCAGCAATGTGTCTACAAATCCGTCGAAGATTTGGCATTATTGGTATATATCGTTCAACACAGTATTGGATATACAGCCTGTAGTATAGTTGTCTAAGTCACTCCACTAGACTTACTGTTATTTCTAAGAAAACATGCATAGCATTACGAAATATTAAAAAAGCTACACGATATTGGTTAAATGTACATATGCTGAGCACGACAGTTAAGGCGTTATGCTGACACGTTGTGACGTGCAACAAGAAATGCAAATCACATACCTATTTTGTGATTCTTGTTACTAAAACATGAGAACAGCTACGAGCTCCAACAACACGAGGTCGATGACGAGCCAACAGTAGGCCTCGCAACTGCACAGCGTATCGACGTACGTCAGTTGCCTTGTATGGACACGTTTTGTGGTCATCACACGGTTCGAATCACTATCGACAGCGAGTCAACAGGTAACATGATTCGCCATTCCACTACGCTGAGACTAGGTTGTAAAATCAAGAGCTCATCTCAATCTGCACACCAAGCTGATGGGTCGTCTCCTCTGACGATAGTTGGCGAGACTACCCTGTGTCTCACACGCAAAAACAACAAGTTCTTGTTCTGTGGGTGAGTTGTGCAGAACTTGGATGTCGAAGTGTTAGGGTTAGGCGGGGCTCCATTTATGGAAGTCAACGATGTTGCCATCCGTCCTGCTAAGCGAATCATCGCGGTGTCCGATGGCACAACGTACACGTATGGTATAACAGATGCAGCTCTAAACCGACACGCAGTCAGACGTGCTCACATTCTGCGAGCGCCTCCCACCGTAGAGGTAAATCTGCCCGCAGACATGTTTTTGCGGACACCACATTCGCTTTGGAACCACGTTTTGACACCACGGGCAACAAGTTCATGCGAGACAATGATGTGTGGCCACAACCGTCGTACATTACCAGCGTCGATGGTGTGCTACGTATACCAAACTTGACCAACACCACTCGCTTGCTCAAACGAAACGAACACTTTGGTCAGATTCGTGAAGTGTTTGTACCTAACGTCGCCACGAACACTCCCGTACGCTCTGACATCAGGCCGTAGACGTACGATCACGCAGCTCCAAAGTACACCTATCAAACACTCTGTCGCTGTCGAAATCGATCCGGGTCTGATGCTATCTTCCGATGAACGAGCATCATTCCGCTGAATCATTGAAGAGTACGATGATGTTTTCGATCCTAACTACGCCGGCTATAATGGGCACGTTGGGCCATTCGTGGCCGTCGTAAACATGGGCCCAGTTCAACCACCTCAACGGAAAGACCGCCTACCACAATACGCTCGAAATCAGCTCGTTGAACTACAGAGCAATTTCCACAAACTTGAGACGATGGGTGTATTCCTCCGACCTGAGGATGTTCCAGTGAACGTCGAGTACCACAATCCGTCGTTCCTAGTAAAGAAGCGAAGCTGTGGACACAGATTGGTCACAGCATTCACAGACGTGGGACGTTACATCAAACCACAACCGTCCCTAATGCCTGACGTCGACAGCACCTTGCATAAAATCGCCCAGTGGAAGATGTGTCGAATGCCTTCTACCAAATACCGCTCTCCCACGACTCAGTGAAGTACTGCGGTGTGGTCAGTCCGTTTCGCGGCGTGCGTGTGTACGCTCGTTCTGCAATGGGGATTCCCGGGTCCGAGACTGTACTCGAGGAACTGCTATGCCGTGTACTAGGTGATCTGCTAGAAAGAAGGCGTCGTCGCCAAATTTGCAGACGACATCTATTGCGGCGGCAACACTATTGCTGAACTCCAACAAAACGTCAGAAGGCTATTACAGTGCTTTACCGTCAGTGGTTTGCGATTATTCGCCACTGAGACAACGCTGTGTCCGACAACAACTACCATACTTGGGTGGGTATGGAACCTAGACTCCATTCAGGCTAGCCCACACAGCATCGCTACGCTAGCCTGCTGTAAGGCCCCCTAACTGTGAAAGCCATGCGGGCATTGGTCGGAGCATACAAAATGCTAGCGCGTGTACTACCCGGATGTTCCATCTTGCTCGCACCGTTCGACAACATAACGGGCGGGCGCCAGTCTTGCGAGCACATCGTTTGGACCTTCAAGCCTTCAAACATGCACAAGAGAGTCTACTCGCGAACAAGACTATCACGTTGCCTCGACCAACCGACGATTTATGGCTGGTGACCGATGGCCCTGTCAAACTGTGTGGCATAGGAGCTATATTGTACGTAATGCGTGATGGCAAGTTAAAGCCGGTTTCTTCAGTGCGAAATTGCGTGGGCGACAACACACGTGTCTACCTTGTGAGATAGAGGCGTTATCCATCGCAGCCGCCTCCATCGCAGTGACTCATTTCAGCCCATTCATCGTACAGTCGAATCACACCATGCCTGTCCTTACTGACAGTAAACCTTGTGTACAAGCTCATGAAAAGCTGTGTCGCGGCGAGTTCTCTGCGAGCCCGCGAGTCTCCACGTTCTTGTCAGTTGCCAGTCGCTATCAAGCAACTGTTGGACATCTCGCCGGTTCAGCGAATATACCATCAGACTTTGCTAGTCGCAACGAGCCGACATGTCTCGAACATAAGTGTCAAGTCTGCACCTTCATCAGGCAAATGGAGGAGTCTGTTGTCCTGCAACGCGTCACTTCTAACGACGTGACATCTGGGAAGGCTCGACTTCGGTACACCAGTAGATCTGCATGGCTCGCTATCCAAGCTGAATGCCCAGATCTGCGACGCACACATTCTCACCTTACACAAGGTACGCGACCATCTAAGAAGATAACGAATGCGAAAAACGTCAAACGATATCTAAACGTTGCATCTATCGCCCGCGATGGTCTACTAGTCGTAAGACGTAACGATCCACTTAGCCCAGCACGAGAGTGCATCATCGTTCCTCGTACGGTTCTTGACGGACTAGTAAGAGCTCTCCACATTCAACTGGAACATCCGTCACCCTACCAGCTGAAACAGGTCATGCATCGCTATCTGTACGCGTTGGACCTAGACAAGGCAATCGAGATAGCGTCACGTAGCTGCCACCAGTGTGCTTCGCTGCTCAACACTCCACACATGACTATTCCTCAGGCTCCAAGCGATCCTTCAGATGTGGTAGGAATTTCCTATGCAGCGGATGTCATCAAACGCGAGAAACAGCTGATCTTGGTCCTACGTGTAACGTCATACACTGTGTCGTGTTTCATCGATGACGAACGTCGCGACACACAGCGGGACTCTCTGATCAAATTGTGCATAGGCTTACGACCACTTGATGGGCCTCCTGCAGTCGTACGCACTGACCCAGCGCCAGGGTTCGCTGCCCTCGCCAACGACGCGCTACTGTCAAAGTATCGACTCACCATTGAACTTGGACGCGTCAAGAACGTCAATAAGAACCCTGTTGCAGAGAAGGCCGTGCGCGAACTAGAGTGTGAACTGATGCTTCAACAACCCACAGGCGGGATTGTCAGAGGGCGCTGTTGTGGCGACCTGGAGTGTTTGCATTTAGCCTC
This sequence comes from Escarpia spicata, assembly GCA_963995525.1. Lineage (NCBI taxonomy): Eukaryota > Metazoa > Annelida > Polychaeta > Sabellida > Siboglinidae > Escarpia > Escarpia spicata. The sequence continues at coordinate 22,088,866 of OZ023218.1, read as the reverse complement.
TGTGTTGTTTATCGTTTTTTGTCAGTTTTAACTGAAGGACGTTATACATGTTCGTCGAGAAGTAATATGAAGATGTTGTTCGGCAGAACAACCAAAGTTTTGGCAGTTTTATGGACCATTTTACTCGTTGTGTGTGTGAGTGGTGAACCGATTTGGCAAGATGGCGGATTCAAGACTTATACACGTGACGCGCTGTTGGCCTTGCGACCCAGTGTCACCGACAATCTTTCTGGTCCACGCCTGGATTTAAATTACTTTACATTGCTCTCGGACACTAACAATAGAAACCACCCGCGACGCAAGCGGGGCAAGAAAGGCGGCGTTCGCCAGAGACTGAAGAACAAGAAGGTACGCACCCTCCCCCTGCCCTCTATAATGTTAGCTAATGTCCGATCGTTACGTTCGAAAATTGACGAACTTCAGGCCAATGTTGCGTTTCAGTGGGCCTATAAAGAAGCTTGTTTGATATGCCTCACTGAAACCTGGTTAGATCAAACATTACCGGACAGTGAACTTTACGTTGACGGCTTTGGTACCCCAGTGAGATTGGACCGGGACAAAAAGCTGAGTGGCAAATCACAGGGGGGGGGGATCTGTGTGTACATTAACCAGCGCTGGTGTAAGTCTGTCATCGTGAGGGAAGAACTGTGTACCCCGGACGTGGAGCTATTGTCAGTGTCGCTGCGTCCGACCTATTTACCCAGAGAGTTCGGACAGCTATTTTTAACTCTGGTCTATGTGCCACCGTCAGCTAATGTTGCACGCGCAGCTGATGCAATCACTAGCTGTGTGCACCGGCGTGAGACAATGTCACCAGACTCGCCTAATATAATACTCGGAGATTTCAATAGCTGCCGACTAGATAAAACATTGCCTATTTACCAGCAGTACGTGATGTGTCAGACACGCGGTAGTAACACCCTGGATCTCTGTTATGGCAACATTAAGGACGCGTACAAGTCCGTGAAGAAGATGGCACTCGGTACAGCTGATCACAATGTGGTACATTTGATCCCGGCATATAGAACTAAACTGCAGAGACAGAAAGCAGTGCAGAAAACTGTAAAAACGTGGGACTTGAACTCGGTCGACGCCCTCAGGGGGTGTTTTGACTGTACTTTGTGGGATGTTTTTATTGAATCCAGTTCTTCGTTTGAAGAAGCAGTTGATGTTGTCACAGACTATATCAAGTTTTGTGAAGAGATGATTATCCCCACACAAACTGTGAAAATCTTCTCAAATAACAAACCGTGGGTGAGTAAAGAACTGAAAAACATAATCAACGAGAAGAAGAGAGCTTTCATGTCTAACAACCGCACTGAAGCAAAAAGGATCCAGTGTACTCTAAAAAAAAGCAGATCAGGGACGCTAAACTAGAATACAAGGAAAGAATTGAACGCCTGTTCCAATACGGCAATATGCGCAGGGCATGGCAGGGACTAAAAACTCTGTCTGGTGTTGAGTCCGGCAAACGTGTCATACAAACCTCAGAGTCAGCGGAAGAGAGTCTCAAGTTCGCTGAGGACTTGAATTCCTTCTTTGGGCGTTTTGACCGGCATGACTTCTCACGTGAGCGTCAGGAAGCGGTGGATGATATTGAGTCTCAGCTCACTGAGGATGATACCCCAGAAACAACTCCTGATGACGTCAGTAAGATCTTCAAGCACGTTAATCCTCACAAGGCAGCTGGGCCCGACAACGTCAGTGGTTGTGACCTCAAGGAGTGCCATGCTCAGCTGGGTGCAGTGTTCAGCATCATTTTAAACTGGTATCTGAAGCAGCATCGCATCCCCCCAGCCTGGAAGTCGTCAGTTATATGTCCTGTCCCCAAGAAACCTGTGCCATCTGTTCTCAACGACTACCGCCCAGTGGCGCTTACCTCAATCGTCATGAAGTGCTTTGTGCGACTCGTACTTCGTCCCCTCCTGGAGCATGTTGGGGATCAACTGGATCCCCTCCAATTTGCGTATAAACACAATCGAGGTGTGGATGATGCAGTCCTCACTCTATGTCATAATGTGTACACTCATCTGGAAAAGCCCAAGTCGTTTGCCAGGATAGTCTTTATTGACTTTTCGTCGGCTTTCAACACCATCCAGCCACACATTATGATGAGTAAACTTGTCAATATGCATGTGAACCCACACATCATCTTGTGGGTAAACCAGTTTCTTACTGAGCGTACGCAAGTAGTGCGCTATAATGGTGCTGTTTCGAGCTCACTCTTCACTTTCACTGGTGCCCCCCAGGGCTCTGTGATCTCCCCTGTTCTGTTCACACTTTACACAGACGACTGTCGTAGCAGCCAGGAGAGCGTCAATTTCATTAAATACAGCGATGACACAGCTATCGTCGACCTATCCGGCTCTGATCAAGTGTGTGCGCGCGCTGTAGCTGATTTCACATTGTGGTGCGACAATCATTTCCTAGACCTGAACGTTCGTAAAACTGAAGAACTCATAATAGATTTTAGGAAAAATCGTACTTCTCCCAAGAGACTATTAATTAACCGAGAGTGTGTAAGGAGAGTAGATGAATACAAGTATCTCGGCACTATCATAGATGCAAAGCTCACATTTGGTGAAAATACAGCGATAATTAACAGAAAGTGCCAGCAAAAGCTGTATTTCTTATGCAAGCTCAGGTCACTCAGTGTCAGCACACATGTTCTACAAACCTTCTACAGATGCTACATAGAAAGCTCTATTACATTTGGGTTTCTTGTGTGGTACGGCGGCCTGAGTATCGTGCATCGCAACACTCTGGCACGAACAGTCAGGGTTAGTGGCAAGGTGGTGGGAAAAAAGCAGACCAATCTAGAGGATGTATACAGACAACGGGCAGAGAGAAAGGGAAGGAATGTCTCCTCAGACCCAGAACATCCCCTGTTTCCATGCTATAAACTACTTCCTTCTGGCCGCCGCTTTCAACTCCCTCACTGCAAATTGAACCGCACTCGAAACTCTTTTGTCCCCTCGTCAATAAGACTAATGAATGAGTAACTGACCTTCGTTCCCCTCCATCTCTGCCAGTCTGACACTGAGTGAGCCTGAGATGATTTGTGAGATGATTTAACTTTAACTTAACTTTTTTAAAAATGTTGTAACTTATTTAACTTATTTAACATATTTAATTTATTTATTTATTTATTTATTTAACCGATATAACTGTTATTACTGTTAGTCTTTCTATTTTTACATTGTGTATATTGCGTGTACATTTGTTTTATATGTCTTAATATGCTGCTCTACACTCCAAATGAATTTCCCTCACAAGGGACAATAAAGTATTGTGATTGATTGTGATTGTCACGCAATTTTTACTATCTGTTGCCACCGCAAAGCTCAACACTCGTATAGGAAACAGGGGTTTTCCGCTCGAGAGTTGTGGACCCAGCGTGACCAGTTCACAAACGAACAGCTACCTCTAACTGACTACGACCTCATTCGCCAACAGCATTCATTGCGCAACGCCAACCACACATCTAGTCAGCTGTCTAAGTCACCTGGTGGTACAGTACCCAAACCTCAACATGTCGATGTTGGTGACATAGTGTACCTGTACTCTGATCGAAACAAGTCGCGTTCTCGGTGTAGGTACCTGGTGGTGAGCCTAGATGGTGCCTGGCTCAAAGTCAGCAAGTTCACCGGCAATCAACTGCGACCCACCTCTTATCGGGTGAAACGATCGGAGTGCTACAAGGTTGCTATCGATACACCTGATCTTCCAGTGTCGCACCAATACGATGATTCGACTAGTATGCCGATACATGATGCTACACCAGAGCCTCAACCTAACATACCAACACAGCTTTTGTACCCTGCTACACATGACGAAGCTCAGCCGACACAGCCGCCTCCGGACGCACAGACTCCGCCTCCGGTGGTGTTAGACGAGGAGACGCGAGCGTCGGACGAAGAGCAAGACTTCCGTGCCGAAGAACTTCCTCCCGACTATCTAAGCGACTTTGTCACATAGACATTATTATATATTTTCTTTATATTCGTATAGTATAAGAAGAAGAAAGAAGTCACGCCAATAGACTATCTATTATGATATGCGTCTATGGTTGTTTGTTCGTGACCCCTGTTTTCCCGGGTCACGCCCCGCCCCGCCCTGGTGGGCTGTGTGTTGGTTGCTATTAAATGTTCATGTTACACGTTCCTGCTAGTGTCTGTTTGTACGATTGAATGTGCGATTCCTATCACCCTAATGGCGCAGGTACAACAACGTTAACAGGACCGCCTCGTGCGATTTAATAATGTATACTATATCGCAGCTGAATCTAAACATACAAACGTTGTACATCTTTTTAAATGCTAGTGCGTGATAAAGATTATTTTCTATAATTATATTCAAGACACGTCGGTTATGTTTCACAAAAGTAGTTTACATATTACTCTCACCCACCATCTGTCCGGCATTTAGTCGAGTTAGACCCGTCTGTTGGCGAGGGGGGCTCTCGAGAGGAGGACTATTGTACAGGTACAGTTTACCTAAATATGTATGTGAATACATGCACATAAATTATTAGAATGACACAGAGCTGTCAATTCTTCTCTTTATTACATGACTTTGACTCAAATGCCTAACCCAATTTGACCTCTCGTTATCCTCCTGGAAGCCACACCCCTCCATTTCGTCCTGTCTATAGCACACCGGTGACCCGTTAGAAACGTTTATTAGAAACCACATGGTGGAATTCCTTGAAAAACACAAACTAATAAATGAATCTCAAAGGTGTTCCTAAAGACTAGGTCTTGTCTAAGCAAACTCTTAAGTTTTTAGAAGAAATCACAAAGTGGGTAGATGACGAGTCACCAGTGGATGTTGTCTACTTAAATGTTCATAAAGTATTTCATAAAGTGCCACAGCAAAGAGTATTACTTAAACTAAAAGCCCATGGTATAGGAGATGGTGTGATCAGATGTATCCCAACACGGTTGACAGACAGAAGACAGTAATAATAGAGGGAGAGACTTCAAACTGGAAAACAGTTTTGAGTGGAGTGCCCCAGGGGTCGGTGTTGGGAACTATATTATATATATATATATTTATATATATATATATATATATATATATATATATATATATATATATATATATATATAAATGATTTGGATAATGATGTATCAAGCAAAGTATTTAAAGTCGAAGACGATACAAAATTGCTCAGAACAGTTAAAACACAAGCAAAATGAAAAATGGCAAATGTTATTCAATTTTGGGAAATGTAAATGTATCCATATAAGACATGGAAATGTGAACAAAGAATACGTAATGGGGGATACTGCGTTAGGTAAAACTGTAAAAGAAAAATACTTAAGTGTAACAGTAGGTGCTGACATGAAAGTTTTGGAATAATGTGGAACTGCTGCTTCAAAGGGTAACCGATGCTAGGGCTAATTGGGATAAATATCACATATAAGGAGAATAAGTTAATTGTACCACTGTACAAAGCAACAGTTAGACCACATTTGGAATATTGTATACAAGCATGGAGGCCATATCGTAAGAAGGACATAGATAAGCTTGAAAGAGTGCAACGAAGAGCAACTAAGCTGAACTGAAAGATCTTGGTTATGAAAGACGCCTATTAGAATGTGGGTTGACAACACTAGAGGCTACGAGACTAGAAGGAAATAAAATAGAAGTTTTTTAAGATATTGAATGGGTATGAGGATATTGATAGAAATATTTTCTTCAAACTGAAGGAAGGCAGTATAACCAGAGGGTACTATGCATTAGTCAAGAAACAGTGTAGGTTGGATATGAGAACGTACTCATTCTCTCAGAGGACATATATGATTGGAACAAATTAACTGATGATTGTGTTAATGCTACTAGTGTGAATAGGTTCAAATATAAAATTGACAGCTTTCTGGTGAGGGCAAGTTAAACGTAGGTGGAAAATTGCTGGACTCTCGATAAGCCAAAGGTTTCCTTATCCGCATGCCGTCTGGAGCTTATAGCTCTGGTTAACAGTCTGTACAAGACCTGTAGACAGCGTGTACTACTTGTGGATTACACACAGCCCATTTGTGCGTGACTACAATCACTAATGCTGTGTCGCTACGTGCTTGCACACATAATACAGTGTGTGTGTGTGTGTGTGTGTGTGTGTGTGTGTGTGTGTGTGTGTGTGTGTGTGTGTGTGTGTGTGTGTGTGTGTGTGTGTGTGTGTGCTTGTGTGTGTGTGTGTGTGTGTGTGAGTGTGTGTATGTGTGTGTGTGTGTGTGTGTGTGTGTGTGTGTGTGTGTGTGTGTGTGTGTGTGTGTGTGTGTGTGTGTGTGTGTGTGTGTGTGTGTGTGTGTGTGTGTGTGTGTGTGTGTGTGTGTGTGTGTGTGTGTGTGTGTGTGTGTGTGTGTGTGTGTGTGTGTGTGTGTGTGTGTGTGTTTCTGTGTGTATGTGTGTTGTGTGAGTCCGTGTGCGTGTGTGCGTGCTTGCATGTGTGCGGCTTGCTTGTGTGCGTGAGTGCTTGCGTGTGTATGTGTGTGCGTGGCGTGTGTATGTGTATGTGCGTGTACGTGTGTGCTTGCTTGCGTGTTTGTGTACGTGTGCGTTTGTGTGTGTGTGAGTGCGCGTGTGTGTGTGCGTGTGCATGTGTATGTGTGTATGTGTTAGGTTACAAAATTATATACATATGAGCACAATGTGCAACCATTTATCTCATTTGATAAACCCATAATATTTGTAATGATCAATAGTAGTATCAGATACATACCATTTTAGGTTGTTTATGAAAAAAATTGCTAGAAAAACGATGACGATCTTTTGTAACTACGTTACACCATTGTAATGATTTAACTAGTAAACATCAATTTCGAAGCTCAGCCTAAGAATCGTTTATTTAAATTTTGCCATCCGTCCATTTTTCGCCGGACCAGACCAGACCAGACCTAAACAAACATACTACAACTGTAGTGTACCCACTACACCGACCGACACCGACTGTGCTATACTGGAAGTAGGGGTGACATCATAATCACTTGAACAATTTCGAATATGTCAGACCAACACCAAATAGCCCCGACTACAACTGACGTTGTGGAAAGTTGTCAAGTTTACGTGATCATAACATCACGCCGGCTTCCAATACAGCACAGTCGGTGTCGGTCGGTGTCATAGATACACTGCAGTCGAAGGCAGTTTGGTGTGATCTGGTCTGGTTTGGTCGGACGAAACGTGTCAGTGTATCCCTGCCTTAAGTCAGTAAACGACATACACATGATGATGTCCACACAACGCTAACCTACCTTCCTTCAAATGCTCTTGCAATGCAAGTGGGTGTCGTTTCGGGCCATTGAGGCATTTCCGATCTACTCAATTATTACTAAAAAATGTGTCTGAATCAGTTGCAGCACATGGCAACTTAGAGCTTCGGACTCTCGACCGAGAGAACCCGAGTTCGAATCATGTGCTGTAGTGTCAAACCTTAGGCAAGTTGGTTCACTCTACGTTGCTCCAGTTTACTCAGCTGGAAGAACGATTACCTTGCTATAGTCAGTGGTGGATGTGTGTACGAATGGGTTTCGCGCATTAATTGGAGCGGGGCTGCATGCTTCCCAGAGAAGCCGATATGCTTTTCGATAGAACAGGTCTGCCAAAGAGTAAAGTATAAAGCGCATTGAGCAGTCCTGGTGACTTGATACTGCGCTACAAAAAATCTTACTTTTCAACGCTATTTAACCAGCGGTGATGCAATGAATACTATAAAGAAACGTGCACCACATGCACGATACGACCATGCTCATCACTCAACACAGCAACCGTTTATTTATTGGTTTAATGATTACGGAATATTTCACAAATATCACATTGACAGTCACATTACGGTGGAAGATATGTGCTTTCAAATTATGCGTTCAAGTTTTAGAGACATTTGTGCAATGTCATTATGTTTTATTGAATTGCTGGCCAGGTGCCATGTTGCAGACGTTAACCATTGCATAAAGGCTGGGACACCAGATAGCCGTTGTAGCAGAATGTTGCTACTTGTTTGTCTTATGATCATGCTTGGGAATAGTTGGCAGTAATCTGTTTGGGAACAGTGGCTTCCAGGTGCCATCACGACCTGCCTGAGTGGGTAACAGTTGGTAATTTATGTGACGTGAATTGAAAACTGTTGCTAGCCGAATGACGTATAATTGTTAATTTAAATACATTTTACAATTTGGGAGGATAGCTTAATTTAATTGACCAGATACATGTATGAAGTTAATTTAATCTAATGTCTGAGGTAATTGTAATTTAATTAATCAATTTACCAAGTTAATAACCGCATGCCTGGCTGTTAGATATTATTCATCATCAGTCATCGACAGATTTCTAGTGTAAATGTCACGTTTGTATTCCTATATCTTAGTTGAATTATCCATCCATTTGTATCGAATACGTTATTATATAAGAACAATGTCTTCCTTATTATTATTCTGAAAATGTTTCATACAAAAGACAAGAGTATTAAACACAACTGCTCGATGAAGCATGACATCGTCGTTATATATTGCTCGAAGTTCCACATATACCGGTTTGGAAAACGGTACTCGCAAGACATTTTTTACCCTTCGAAACATATAAACTTCGTGGCGACGGCACCGTGCATTCGTCACATGCGTGACGTACTCGCACCATCAAGGTGCGTGTTACTATCAAATTCTGATGAATGTTCACCTAATACACGGGTTTGTTGCACACACATACTACTTAAGTAGAATAAGCGAACAATTTCGTCGCAAGTCGTCGTAGAAAGTAAATCATTACTACACAAAAACCATTTCTGGAAAGAACCGAACACGTCACGAGTACTGGCTTTTTTAGGCGAAATATTGCCACATATTTCTCATCATGTTGGGACAGGCGTCTATGACACAAACACACACACACAGACACACACACACACACACACACACACACACACACACACACACACACACACACACACACACACACACACACACACACACACACACACACACACACACACACACACACACACACACACACACTCACACACACACACACACCACACACACAGTCACACACACAAACACTCACACACACGCACACGTACAAGCACATGCATACACACATTCACTCACACACGCATACACACAAACATACACACACAAAAACACACACATACACGCATGCACGCACGCACGCACGCACGCACGCGCGCGCGCGCGCACACACACACAACTGTCAATTGGTGTGCCACCGAGTCTCTTTAGGTGGTGTATCACGGAAACAGTGTTCTCAGTGTTATGGTGGTAGGCTTTTTGTATTTAAAATAAGAATCCTTAACTTTAACAACGGGTTATATTTAATGATGTATTTTCGTACGAGCGCATGATCTGAATGAAACGTTCCCTGATGAAAGACGCCAGCGTAATATGTCACAGTCCCTAGTAAGTCCTGTCATATTACATTGTCAATCACTTATTAAATTCAGTTATACGTGCTTTCCAGCACATGCATACAACTTTCGTCACGCGTGTCCGATACCGGGGCCCGACGTTATAAAGCGTATTCGGTGCTCAGACTCGAGATTATTCATGCTCACCGAAGAATCCGTGCTCACTTTTTGAGTATGTGCGCAACTGAGTACACCGTTTTGAGTACGCGAGCAACTGAGTATACCGTTTTGAGTACGCGAGCGAAAGAAAGAGCTCTTTAGACGCAATAACGCTGTTTTATTTAAATTTACAAGCGACCAGATGGAACTCCCTTGTAGGCGAAGATAACAAACCTACAGCTATTTATAAACAACATCAACTTCCGATTATAAAACGATAACAGACGAAGACCTTCGCCGTTGTGACATGTTTTTATTTTGTGGTGAAATGCGCAGAGGAACATTGATAGAATAATGCTGAAGGAACGTACGTACTTCGTTGTGCACGATGGAACCAACACGGCAACATGGTTAAAGATTCAAGACAATTAAAAAGATAAAATGTCGTAAAATCATTAGTAACATGATTGCCAGATTAGTCACGCTATATTATCTTTGTTATTTTGTATTAATGTATCATTCATTGACATTGTATGTCAGAACGATGGCCACGGGTTCGACCGTGTTGATGTTACAAGAGATAGACCAATTGCTAGGTATGTCAACATCCGCTGGGAGGCAGCACCGCTCAGCGTCGCTCTAACGCGTTCCAGAAATGGCGTTTTTTGCCGCGCAGTCGATCTGCTGGATCACATGGTCTCAGAAAACGTCGTGGATCTCGATATGCATACTAATTTTGTTGATGTTGACATTTATATCGACCAATGAATGCCATCAGAAGATGCTCGGCAGGTAAAATATGTTATATTGTATTCGGCCGGGCAAGATTAAGGTTGGTGAACTTTGCGTTGTGTTTACTTACAAAAATATTAAAATATTTTAGCGTGTATCTTTAAAATGCTTAGGTGTCTTTGTGAAACTAGAATCCTAGCTTTCATATGGTATAACTATGAATCTTGTATATCCATGCGGAACGCAAGGAAGACTAATCTAAGATGACAGGTAGCGTGCCAGTTTGATGCGTTTTGTATCGCTCGGCGCGTTTGCGGCTGTTTACAATGTATGCACTGAGGCGCGGCGCCATTCTACCTTATGCGCGATCGATATTGTGTTCTGTGCCATCCCCACTTTTATCAGTTAAATGTTAGAAAGTTGTGATTGGATATTTGTTATATATGCAATACTGTTTGCTAGTAATCAATATTTTTAGGACAACAAGTTACGAAATTTCGAAAACAGTGACTGTGGCTGTGCGCTCTACTTCCTTTTCTTTTTCAATAAATAGAGGTTTACGTTCTTAATCTGAACAATTCACATTTTCAACAGTTAATTTTTAGTAAATTGTGTTAATAAAATGTAATATGTGTATACTATTATTGTGTCTGTATCAGTATTTGTATGATAGAAATTACGAACAGTTAATATTTCCACTTTAATTGGCATCACACTATGGTAAAAAGTTTATATATGAGTTGTGAATACTATGTTGTAATTTATGTATAATTCATGTTGTATTTATTTAGTTTTTTAGTTCGAGAAGGGCATAGCAACACATAAGTCTATGACTTCAGCTATGTCCTTTCAGCAGCAGCAGCAAACCATCCTGTGCATGTATTATGTTGTTGTTGTTGTTGTTGTTGTTGTTGTTGTTGAATAAACGTTCATCCATTCATCACTTGACTCCTGTAATCCTGTAATCCTATATTATTGTAATTCACATTTTATAATTCAGTCTATAGTCATGTTGACTATCCATTTTGTTGATGTTAATAATATTGACTGTTTTGTTTGTGGTGTTTTTATGTGAATCGTAATATCTTGTTGTGATTTGTATTTCATGCCACACATACTCACGAATTCAGGTGGTCAAGAAAAAAGATAAGTTACGATATATCAACCAAAAAGTTTTTAAAGTTTTTATTTGAATAATTTAGCATTATGTTCGTTGTGGTTTGGCCTGATACTGATCCCTATTAAATTTTTTAATATTTTTTAAATATTTATGTCAGTTGTCCAGTTACATTGCCGTCTCCATTCTTCCTTGTTCTTCACTACTCTCTTTGTTCACATGGAATGGCTGAACTCACAGAAATGCACACTTATACAAACATCTTGCATACTCACATACAAGGACATAATGTTCACACTGTCGCCTCTACGTGGCTTCTGTCGTGAACCACAACACCGAAGTGATATCGATGTTGTGTGCACTAAGAACAGTCTAGTATTATTACAATAAAATTACTGTGTAAACATGTGCAGAAATTTACTGTTTTTTATTATATTTTCAGAATGGATTCCGAAGCACGCAAGGCCAAGCTGCTGATCGTTGGGCACAGTTTTGTGCGTCGCATGTCAGAAGCGTGTACCAGCAATCCTGAGTACCGCTATTTCTGTCCCAACTTTCTCCTGTCTTGTATGTTTGACAATTATGTCTTTCTAGGAAAGGGGTGATTTACCTTGGGTGGTTTGTTCCGTCAATTTGGAGAAGTGTGCAGAGGCGCCTAATGTTGTTTTAATCGACATAGGAACGAATGATCTATGCAATGGCTGTGCACCGGAAAAGTTGGCAGAAGGTATTGTGTCATTTGCTCACAAACTGACCAATACCTTCTGTATTACATATAGTGATATGCCATATTCTAACACGAATTCCTAAGTCCGGCAGCCACTATATTGTTTCAAATGATTTTGAACAAGCTCGGCATATTGTTAGTACACGAATAGCCCTGTTGATCACTGGTTCAATTAATTTAATTGTTTCTTCCAAACCATTTTGCAAGAGACGGAGTGCACAGGAGTACCATTGGCATGGAGAGACATGTGAGCAGCGTGAGGAGAGCAGCTGTTATAACTTTCGAGCGATGCCAACATCAGGTTTAGCTGCTTTCTTCATGCTACAACACTCTGCGCTCTGTCACTATTTTTTCTAATACATTTTTTAATCTTCAAAATTGTCACTTCAAAAATCAGTTCAACAGAAAACAACCATTATGAATCAAAATTACTTTTCAAAACACAACTGCAAAACATAGAATTTGGCATATCACTACTTCACTTGCATCAACTTTGTCTAGATCATTTGTTTCTGTGTTGATGATTAACACCTTTGGCTTTGATGTCACTGTATACATAATTTCAACTGCATGCAATAAACCATCCATGTTAAGTCTTAATCCTCCTTGGCAGACAACCTTTCATTCATATATATACAGCTTAAAATTTGCAATTGTTTTCTTTACTTTTCAAAATAAAATGTTGAATGAGTTAGAAATCATCATTGTTAAAATATTCTAAGAATATTTATGTATTTAGAAATTTATAATTACTGACTTAGCTACGCACGAGACTGTGCCTAACAGGAAACAGCTGTGGGCCTCCACCAATGTCAATAATGGTCAACTCTTCAGCTGATTATGAAATTGTATCGCCAAGCAGCAGCGATAACCGAACGGTCCCCGTCGTCCAGAAAGGTGCACCACAACATAAACGTTGTTACGTCGTAGTGTTTATCTCCCGCTAGATTTCACAAATGTTCAGTAAACAGTGCAGTTTGAAGCACAAAACGAAATTTTTCGCTAATTTTGTGTGGAACCACTTCTTCAAATGGATTAATTACATCTCCGTAGCGAATCGGAAGTTGATATCGAGTTGCTGTCTTCTCGACTAATTTCTACGTGAGCTGTCATCTTTGTTTGTTTTAGTACGGCGTTGAGCAATGTCCGTAGCATACGCACAATTTAAACGTTTCGTCCTGATGTCAGAGAACGAGTTCGTGCTCAGAAATGTTATAACCCCCGTGAGTATGAGCATGGTGTGAAAGCGAAATTAAATTCTGAGCAACGAGCACCGAGTACGGCTTTATAACCTCGGGCCCAAGCTTCAGACACAACGTCGACTGGTGTATTGCACCAACCTGAGAGCATGCTGGAACATTGTCACCTCTGTCACAACTAGTTTATACATTCAAAATGCACGTCAGGTGAAGAGTTATTGACGATTAATAAACCGTGCAGCGCCATTGATATTTAGGACATATACTTATATTTGCACATATATGTTAATAATCTATGTTTAGACCATTTAATTAGAAACCAAACTAATGCTCCATATATCAACTGTTTAACCACATCGTCAACAGAACATTTAAAAAATGTATAGCTATGGTATGTTATGTGGCGTCACTGTTAGTGATTGTGGTTTCGCCCGGTGTCATATCTTGTTTCTCTTACGAAAATGCAACACCTCTATAACCTTGTGAGTAGCGCAATATACAATGAGAGTGGAGCTACTATCAATGCATACACAAAACTGACCGATGCACCTGCACATTTTCTGTTATCATTGCAGTGGGTGTGGTATGGTTCCAAACCAGTCAAACACTATTTGTTTGACTGAATGGTATTTGGAGAATATGACACTTACGTATAACGTATTGGAACATAGCGTGTACCAATCAAGCACACAAGAACCGTTGCCGTATGTATGTCTTACTGAATAGAGGATGCATGGTGGATGAATAATGAGAACAGGTGAGATACAGGACAGTAGCATCTAAGACATCCTAGCGTGCATGTTAAGATACACGCTACGTCATCGTCTGCACTAGTTGCATGCAAGCTCGCCCACACACGACGCACACAAACAAAGACACGCGCACACGCACATTCAGGTATGCTTGTTTCGTGCATTTGTGTTTGTACCGTGTGTGTATGTATGTGCGTGTTTATTTGTGTGTGTATGTGCGTACGTTTGTGTATGTGATCAGAATGAATGGATAATTAGTTGTTCTTGACTATGATTCTGGTTGCTACAGCAACAAGGGCACGCTGGCAAGAGAGGGCGAGAGGCGCAACAGCGGCAGCAGGAGCAGCTGCAGCATGACACAACGTAACTAAACATAACACAATCTTTATTGCTATAACTAAAGAATTCGCATGCACAATTTAATTATCATTATAAAGTAATTAATAAACACGCCTTTTATCTACACGCTTGAAGGAGTGTGCGAATATATACCAGTGCGTTTTTTGTACGAGAGGATGAATACGTATTTGTATTTATGGTTGTATGCATGTACATACATACACACACGCATACACAAACCTTAACATACGCACACACGCACACACATACACTTAAAACGATAAACAGTAAGTAGCAACGAGACAATTCAAGAAAGTCAGGTTTATTTGACTTTGCGAAATGCTCACAAGTCGCACAATGAACTTATTTGACGTAGCGACCGAGGAAGAGGATCGAACCAGTCGTTTGGTCTCGGATCAAGAACAGGAACGGATGATCGGCAAGGAACTGCGCTTGCACCGGTGGGATCAACCCCTTGAAGAAGATGATGACGGCAGTGGCGGCGGCGGCTTCGGTTCCTGTCTCGTTAACATTGATGAACGCCTTGTGGATCACGTCGCTCACATATATCGGACAAGAGGAACAGATGCCGTTAAAATTAGCCGCACGGGTGAAAGCACGTTTAATGCCCATGCTCTTCAGGATACGTACAAGTCTAAGTCCCTTGTCAATCTCGAATTTAGGAATCCCCACCGACAACCTACGTTTCCTTAACTTGGCCAACGCTGACGTAACGGACTTGAAAGTGAGTTTGCGTTCCAACGACGCCAGACCTTCTATTTCCAGCGGCAGGAGGATATACATGGACACTCTGGATCCGTCGTACGGCAGTTCCAGGATTTGACACTGCAAGTGCTGATTCACATCATACCCGAAAGAAGCGGTTTGTTTCATCATCTCCACCGTTATTTGTTGTTTGTTGGACACGTGGAAAGGTGTTCTGGAAACATGCTTGAACTGACGCCTCCAGTCTCCCTTGAAATAAATTGTGTTCACCAGAACTAGTGGGGACCTTTCCACTTGACTGCCCTGTAGTAGATCGGTTATCTTCCCGTTGGTTCTGTCCTCCACCCAATTATTGATGTACTCGGCGGATCCATCTGCGTCATTGTCAAAGTCAAGAGATTTGAAGCCGGCCGAATAATATGAATCTAAGAGGTTAGTATACGATGAGAACATGTTAAATTGTTCATTCACAAACACGCCATTAGCCAACGCTAGCTTGTACTGGGCTTTGGGGCTGTTTAGTGAGGCGAGGGTGGCACCGAAAGTAGCGTGGACGTTAAAGGTGAGACGGCAGAATCCTAGCACCAGACACATTTCGTACGCTGTTTGACGGCGGGCTCCGGCGTATGTCATCGACAGAGCCGTCGAGATGCTGCGATGAAAACACATATTTAAATGTAGACGTTTGTACAACATGTATGTAAATGATGACACTCCATATGCACGCTTAGAATAACTCAAGACAATGCAAGTTTGAAAAGGAACACGTTTATACTTAATTGTTACGAAAGGACGAATGATGACCGCGAGTTACCCGGAGAGAACACAAATGGAGAAGAATGCACATCGCATTATCATTATATATTGACTGATGACACTTAGTTGCCCAAGGGAAATTTTAACGGCAAAGACCTTGCATCGTATGGGTAGACTGACTGAATAAATTAGAAGACTGAACAAATCGAGGAAAAGGGGAACAAAATGAAGAATGCTACATATTATTGCCGTAAAAGTAAGATTGACTAGATTGAGCTGACCATGGTCATTATAAATAAAAAACGGTGTTACGTCTGATTCTTAACAACGAAAGAATGAATATAATTAATTGACCGTGGGATATTATAACATACATTTTAATATTTCGGGACATGACGATAAACTGAAAGATATGTAAGCACGCACGTTTTACAGTCCGTAGGCCCCGACGCAGGTATAGAATCACGAATAAATGACACGAACAAACATTATCCGGCTGTTTATTTGACTAAACCAAACGATTTCCACGTTGCGATTATGGTACATTTATTTATAACATTACAAACACATGAATATATGTAGTGTGATGCAACTAATATGTCACTTTCGCGATTGCATTTTGCAGATGTGTGTTTCCGTGTTTTTAGTGAGCGTGTGCGTGTGCACGTATGTATGCCTTTATGTATGTCTGGTTTGAACTGTAATACTACCGTGCAACTGACCTGAACGGTGAGAAGAACACATTCTCTCCGGTTGCGCCGTCGATCACCTTCCTGTACAGACAGAAGGCGAAGTTGCCGTTAGCTCTCGCCAACGTCCACACATTGTACGAAAACGTCACATCGATAGCGAAGAGAAGAAGAACCGCTCCCAGAAGCAGGTAGTGGATCCTCATGGCTGAGTCTGTTGACAGTCACATTACGCTGTAAGTCAACAGTAAATTATGATTGTCTGAACATCACTCGATATGTAACTGAAATGATCACATTGTCAAATATGAACACAATTAATGGCTCAAACTACATATTTATTTAATTTATTATGACATTGAATTGATATATGTGTGTGTGATTCATACATCGGCTAACCGATTTATGTCATCTCGACGTTAAAAAGACGCATGTGTTTAAACTATTATTCTCAGAACAAGACAGATGTGAAATATCTTAGGAGTATATATTACGATTTATTGGTTAACACTCAGCAATGTGTCTGCAAATCCGTGGATGTTTTGAAATTATTGGTATGTATGACTCAACACAATATTGGATATGCAGCCTGTACTATAATTGTCTAAGTCACTCCACCAGATTCATTTTTATTTCAGAGAAAACATGCGTAGCAATGCGAAAGATTTAATAAAGCTACATGATATTGGTCAAATGTACATATGCTGAGCACGACAGTTAAGGCGTTATGCTGACACATTGTAACGTGCAACAAGAAATGCAAATCACATACCTAATTTGTGATTCTTGTTATTAAAATGCTATTAGACAGACGTAAGGTTTACATCCAACATTTAGTCGTTTCAATTTGTGTTAAATTGGACTTAAACGTCACGTTGCTAAACATAAATTTTCGATAATTTATATTTCTAGTCCTGATAAAATTGATGTGAACATGAACAAATACAGAGTAAACGCGCACCTGCTCCAAGAAGCTGCGGACCGCTGATGTATGTTGCCCCCAGTACCACATACAGCAAAGTGGAAAATGATGCTCCCAAGAGAAGTCGTCGTTGTCTTTATATCTTTGGAAACAAGTTATCTGCTTGACGTACGTCAGAATATCCGTGACATAGGTAACCCTTTCTCACAATTGTGTCGCGTGTTGTAACCTGATTAATTGTGTAGCGTTGTCTGGTATAAATTATTTGCTGCGATGAAGCGCCGTTTTTCTAAGAACAGGCATAAAGGGCGCCACAGCCAAACCAGAGAGCAGATCACGCAATCTCTTTTAAAAGGATACCCGAAATTCTCGTTATTACTGGATGTCACTTGTGTAGATGTTGGCGCATACTGCTCAACATCATGCTGAGATGACATTGACTAAAACACACTTCATGTTTTGGAGAAAAGACTGGTATCGGGTGAACAACGTAACTATACATGAACCGCCACCGATATGGCTTATATCTGTATCTGAACGAGCCCAGACAACTTAATATCGTTATCTAGTAAAATAAAGCAATTATCGCGGACTGATAGCGGCTTTCAGGCCATCTATACATTATCGCTGCTTGTACATGCGATGGTGGTGTATTTCTAAACGGTATATGCCCACTAAACCAACATGACAGATACAACACCGTTAACAGGATCGCCTCGTGCGATTTAATAATAATATTTCGCAGCGGAATCTAAACATAAAAACATTGTGTTTCTTTTTAAATGCTAGTGGGTGATAGAGATTAATTTATATACGTGTTCGTGACACGTCGTTTGTGTTTCACAAAAGTAGTTTGTATATTACTCTCACCCACCATCTGTCCGGCAGTTAGTCGAGTTAGACCCGCCTGTTGGAAAGGAGCCGCCCGAGAGGAGGAATATTGTACAGGTACAGTTTACCTAAATATGTCTGTGAATACATGCACGTAAATTATTAGAATGATACAGAGCTGTAAATTATTCCCTTATTTACATGACTTTGACTCAAACGCCTAAGCCAATTTGTCCCCTCGCTATCCCCCTGGATGTCACACCCTCCATTTCGTCCTGTCTGTGACTCGGTCTGCTGTTAGTAGCTTGATTCCATTGTCTAACGTGGTCACTCTACATCTTCCGCGACCTTCCTCTTTTTCTATGTCTTTAGAAGCTTTTTTTATGAGAGTTTCGTTTGTTGTGTGGCAAACCTGTCCATGATATCTATGCATGATCATATCCGAGATGGATTCAAGGGTGATTGTCTCCTCCCTGACCGATTTCGTAGTCTGTCTGCCTTAGCCCTATAGTCCACCTGTGACAAGAACTAAAATTAAGATGATGAAAAAAAACAAATCACCTTGAGTTGACGGGATACCATTAAAAAGAAAAGAAGCAGAGGTTCGAGAAAAGGGGGGCAGGGAAAGCAGCTACGACTCTGGAATTTCTCCGATGGGGCAGACATGGTTCTGCCCATCCCCCATTAAATGTGAGCGTGAATGTTTTTTTGTGGGGTTTGTTTTAGTATTAGACACCACATGGTGGAATTCATTGTAAATCCCAAATTAATAAATTAATCTCAAACGGGTATTTAAAAGCTAGGTCTTGTCTAACCACTCCCTTAAGTTTTTTAGAAGAAATTACAAAGTGGGTAGATGATGGGTCACCTGTGGATGTTGTCTACGTAGGTTTTCTGAAAACATTTATTAAAGTGTCTTATCAAAGATTATTACTTAAATTAAAAGCCCATGGCATAGGAGATGGTGTGATCAGTTGAATACAAACATGGTTGGCAGACAGAAGACAATTATGGGAAATGTAAATGCATCCAAATAGGACATGGAAATATGAACAAAGAATACGTAATGGGGGATACTACGTTAGGTAAAACTATAAACGAAAAGGACTTAGGAATAACAGTTAGTGCAGACATCTAATTATGGAATAATGTGGAATTGTTACTTCAAAGGGTAACCTACTACTAGAGCTACTTAGCAGAAATATCACATATAAGGAGAAACAGTTAATTGTACCGCTGTACAAAGCACCAGGTAGACAACATTTGGAATATTATATACAAGTATGGAGGCCATATCGTAAGAAGGACATATATAGGCTAGACAGAGTGCAACGAAGAGCATCTAAGCTGATTCCTGATTTAAAAGATCTTGGTTATGAAAGACGCATGAGGTTTGACAACACCAAAGCCTATGAAACTAAGAGGATATCAACTAGAAGATTTTAAGATATTGAGTGTATATAAAGATATTGATAGAAATAGTTTCTTCAAACTGAAAGAATGCAGTATAACCAGAGGGCATAATGCAGCATTAGTTAAGGAACAGTGTAGGTTGGATATGAGAAAGTACTCATTATCTCAGAGGACAATAAATACATGGAACAAATTACCTAATGATTGTGTTAATGCTAGCAGTGTGAATAGGTTCAAAAACAAAATTGATGGCTATCTGGCGAGTTATACGTACGTGGAACATTGTAGGACTCTCCATAAGCCAAAGGTTTCTTTGTCCGCCGAATGCCGTCTGGAACTTATAGCTCTGGGTGGCAATCTTGGTAAATCTTGTTAAATCTTGACAGCCCGCAGGCAATGCAAATCAATTTTGTTATACTCAGTTATATTACTTAATGCAACGAAACACGTTTAGTAATTAATCTTTAAGTTACCTCCAAACCTGCGGTACCGCTGTTATTATTCAGTGATCGCGGGCGGTGTTAGCCGAGATGGCCGTATGTTATGCTTGAGTAAGCCGCAACAGGGCAAGATCTATTGACAGCGTGTAATACTTGCGGTTGCTTTGCGTGACTACAATCACTAATGTTGTGTCGCTACGTGCATGCACACATAATACAGTGTGTGTGTGTGTGTGTGTGTGTGTGTGTGTGTGTGTGTGTGTGTGTGTGTGTGTGTGTGTGTGTGTGTGTGTGTGTGTGTGTGTGTGTGTGTGTGTGTGTGTGTGTGTGTGTGTGTGTGTGTGTGTGTGTGTGTGTGTGTGTGTGTGTGTCTATGTGTGTGTGGGTGTGCGTGCTTGTGTGTGTGCGTGTGTGTGCGTGCTTGCGTGTGTGTGCGAGTAAGTGCGTGCTTGCTTACGTGTTTGTGTACGAGTGCGTTTGTGTGTTGTGTTTGTGTGTGTGTGTGTGTGTGTGTGTGTGTGTGTGTGTGTGTGTGTGTGTGTGTGTGTGTGTGTGTGTGTGTGTGTGTGTGTGTGTGTGTGTGTGTATTTGAGTGTGTGTATGTGTGTGTGTGTGTGTATGTGTGTGTGTGCGTGCGTGCATGCGTGAGTGCGTGTATGTGTGTGTGTGTGTGTGTGTGTGTGGGTGTGTGTGTGTGTGTGTGTGTGTGTGTGTGTGTGTGTGTGTGTGTGTGTGTGTGTGTGTGTGTGTGTGTGTGTGTGTGTGTGTGTGTGTGTGTGTGTGTGTGTGTGTGTGTGTGTGTGTGTGTGTGTGTGTGTGTGTGTGTGTGTGTGTGTGTGTGTGTGTGGGTGTGGGTGTGAGTGACCGTTCAATTATTTATGTATTCAAAGTATGCGTAAAAGGTGAATAACGTATGATATTTGCGATCTAATTACGGAAATGACTGTGAATAGCATATCGTACGTCCTTTACAGCACCTGCAGTCAACTGTTCCTCACGCTAGGCCGACACCCAAACACAATGTTAACAAGAATGTAACTTGCGTGTACATTGATCATGCACTGCTGGCGAAGTTTTGAAACTTGGCAGTAGTGCCGCTGTTATTTACGACGTTCAAGCCGACCACGTTAGTATTGCAACAGAAATCCCCCCAAAATAGTGGTAATATATTTATAGTAATTTATTTAACTAAACTGCTATCCGAAATGATATGCAAAAGAAATAAAGATGTTTATATAAATGTTACAACATATATACATATGAGCAACCATTTATCTCATTTGATATACCCATCATATTTGTAATGATCAATCTCAGTATGAGATACATACAATTTTAGGTTGTTTATGAAACAAAACATTGACTAGAAACACGATGACGTCCTTTTGTTTGCAACTATGTTATGCCGTTGAAGCATGCACTTGTTATGATTTAACTAGTAAACATAAATTTCGAAGCTCAGCCTTAGAATCGTTTATTTAAATTGTGCGAGTCGTCCATTTCCTATAACTGATCCAATGGTGGAAGATGTGATACAGTAAGCCTCAGTTGGGCTCTGTGTAGTGTAGTAGATCATAGATCATGGCTTTCTGGTTACAATCAATTATTCGTTGTTAATTGCGCGCTAAATGTCGGGATAAACAGGCACTTTTCGCCGGACCAGACCAAACCAGACCAAAACAAAGTTACTACAATTGTAGTGTACCCACTACACCGATCGACACTGACTGGGCTATGCTGGAAGTAGAGGTGACCTCATAATCGCTTGAACAATTTCGAGTACGTCAGACCAACACCGACTAGCCCCTACTACAACTGACGTTGTGCAACGTTTTCAAGTTTACGTGATTATAACATCACGCCGGCTTCCAATACAGCGCAGTCGGTGTCCCTGCCTTAAGTCAGTAAACTACATACACTTGACTATGCCCACACAACACTAACCTACGTTTCTTCAAATGTTCTTGCAATGCAATTGGGTATCGTTTCGGGCCAATGAGGCATTTTCAGACCTACTCCATTAATAATGAAGAGTGAGTCTGAGTCAGTTGCAGCACATGACAACTTAGCGTGTATCGCGGGGTATTCTGAGCGGTACACGCAGTGGTGCAGTGGAGAGATGTGGTGTAGTAGCTACAGCTTCGGACTCTCGACCGAGAGAACCCGAGTTCGAATCCTGTGCAGTAGGGTCAAACCTTGGGCAAGTTCGTTCACTCTACGTTGCTCCAGTTCACTCAGCTGGAAGAACGAGTATCTTGCAATAGACAGTGGTGGGTGTATGTATGAATTGGTTTCGCGCATTAATTGGAGTGTGGCTACATGCTTCCCACAGAAGCCGACATGCTGTTCGATTGAACAGGTCTGCCAACGAGTAAAGTGCAAAGCGCATTGAGCATGAGGACTGGATATTGCGCTATATAAGAACTTACATTGTAATGCTATTTAGCCAGCGGTGATGCATTGGATAATATAAAGAAACATGTTCCACATGCACTACACAACGCTCATGACACAACACAGCAACCGTTTATTCACTGGTTTAATGATTACGGAATTGTTCACTAATATCACTTTGATAGTCACATTACGGTGGAAGATATGTGCTTTCAAATTATGCTTTCAAATTTTATAGATATTTGTGCAATGTAATAATGTCTCAATAAGTTGCTTGCCATGTGCTATGTTGCAGACGTTAAACCATTGCATAAAGGCTGGGACACCAGACAGACGTTGTAGCAGAATGTGGCTACTTGTTTGTCTTATTGTATTGCTTGGGAATTGTTGGCAGTAATCTGTTTGGGAACACTGTATTCTAGGTGCCATAACGACCTGCCTGAATGGGTAACAATTGGTAATTTATGTGACGTGAATTGAAAATAATTGCTAACTGAATGATGTATCATTGTTAATTTTTATAAATTTAACAATTTGGTAGGTTAGCTTAATTTATAAATGTGTAAAATTATTTTAATTTAAATGTAATTGGAAAATGTATAAGGTAATCGTAATTTAATTAATCAATTTTCCAAGTTAATTACCCCATGCATAGCTGTTAGACAGTATTCATAATCAGTCATCGGCTGATTTCTAGTGTAAATGTCATGTTTGTATTTCTGTTACTTAGCCCCCTATATTTTAGTTGAATTATCCATCCAGCTGTTTCGAATACGTTTTTATAAAAGAACAGGGTATTCGGTATTGCTATTATGAAAATTTTATATACAAAAAACAATATTAAACATACACATTTCGTGCTGACCGCAAGTGCATTCGTCATATGCGTGACGCACTCACACCATCATGGTGCGTATTACTGTCAAATTCTTATCAATGTTCACTTAATATACGTGTTTGTTGCACACAAATACTACTTAGATAGAATAAGCGAACAATTGCGTCGCAGCCAGAGTAGACAGTAAATCATTACTACACAAAAGGTGAGAAGCAGCCACATATTTGACATCATGCTGTGACAGGGATACACTGGTATTTGCGGAACTTCGAGCAATATATATCGACGATGTAATACTTAATTGAGCAAATGTGTTGTGTTTTGTATGTAATTTTTTTATAATAGCAATAACGAAGACACTGTTCTTACATAACAACGTGTTTGAAACAGCTGGATTGATAATTCAACTAAGATATAGGGGGCTAATTAATAGGAATACAAACATGACATTTACACTAGAAATCAGTCGATGACTGATGATGAATAATGTATAACAGCCACGCACAGGGTAATTAACTTGGAAAATTGATTAATTAAATTAGAATTCCATTTTCCAAGTACATTTAAATTACATTAATTTCACCCATTTATGTGGTCAATTAAATTAAGTTAACCTCCTAATTTGTTAAATTTATTCAAATTAACAATTATACATCATTAAGTTAGCAATTATTTTCAGTTCACGTCATAAAAATTACCAATTGTTACCCATACAGGCAGGTCGTGCTGACACCTAGACTACAGTGTTCCCAAACAGATTACTGCCAACAATTCCCAAGCAAGATAATAAGACAAACAAGTATCCAGTCACCAGGACTGCTCAATGCGTTTTATTCTTTACTCCTTGGCAGACCTGTTCAATCGACCAGCAGCTCGGCTTCTCTGGGAAGCATGCAGCCACGCTGCAATTAATGCGCGAAACCCATTCGTATTGTAAGGAACTCGTTCGTCCAGATGAGTGAACTGGAGCAACGTAGAGTGAACGAGCTTGCCAAATGTTCGACACTACTGCACAGGATTCGAACTCGGGTTCTCTCGGTCGAGAGTCCGAAGCTGTAACCACTACACCACATCTCTCGCTGCACCACTGTGTGTACCGCTCAGTATACCCCGCGATATACTCTAAGTTGCCATATGCTGCAACTGACTCAGACTCATTTTTCATTATTAGTTGAGTATGTCGGAAAGTGCCTTAATGGCCCGAAACGACACCCACTTGCATGGCAAGAGCATTTGAAGGAAGGTAGGTTAACGTTGTGTGGGCATCATCATGTGTATGTCGTTTACTGACTTAAGGCAGGGATACACTGACACATTTCGTCCCACCAGACCAGATCAGATCAAACCAAACTGCCTTCGACTGCAGTGTATCTATGACACCGACTGACACCGACTGCGCTGAATTGGAAGCCGGCGTGATGTTATAATCATATAAACTTAAAAAATTCCCACAACGTCAGTTGAAGTAGGGCTAGTCTGTGTTGTTCTGTCGTATTCGAAATTGTTCAAGTGATTATGAGGGCACCTGTACTTCCAATATAGCGCAGTCGGTGTCGGTCGGTGTAATGGGTACACTACAGTTTGAGTAATTTGTTTTGGTCTGGTGTGGTGTGGTCCGGCGAAAAGTACCTGTTTATCCCGACATTTAGCGCGCAATTAACAACGTATAATTGATTATAACCAGAAAGCCATGATCTATTATCCACTACACTACACCGTCCCCAACTGAGTCTTACCGTATCACCTCTCCCACCAGTTATACGAAATGGACGGCTGGCAAAATGTAAATAAACGAGAGAGAGAGAGAGAGAGAGAGAGAGAGAGAGAGAGAGAGAGAGAGAGAGAGAGAGAGAGAGAGAGAGAGAGAGAGAGAGAGAGAGAGAGAGAGAGAGAGAGAGAGAGAGAGAGAGAGAGAGAGAGAGAGAGAGAGAGAGAGAGAGAGAGAGAGAGAGAGAGAGAGAGAGAGAGAGAGAGAGAGAGAGAGAGAGAGACAGAGACAGAGACAGAGAGACAGAGAGACAGAGAGAGAGTGTGTCATAGATGCCTGTCACAGCTTGACGTGAAATATGTGGGTGCTTCTCACCTTTTGTGTAGTAATGATTTACTGTCTACTCTGGCTGCGACGCAATTGTTCGCTTATTCTATCTAAGTAGTATTTGTGTGCAACAAACACGTATATTAAGTGAACATTGATAAGAATGTGACAGTAATACGCACCATGATGGTGTGAGTGCGTCACGCATATGACGAATGCACTTGCGGTCAGCACGAAATGTGTATGTTTAATATTGTTTTTTGTATATAAAATTTTCATAATAGCAATACCGAATACCCTGTTCTTTTATAAAAACGTATTCGAAACAGCTGGATGGATAATTCAACTAAAATATAGGGGGCTAAGTAACAGAAATACAAACATGACATTTACACTAGAAATCAGCCGATGACTGATTATGAATACTGTCTAACAGCTATGCATGGGGTAATTAACTTGGAAAATTCATTAATTAAATTACGATTACCTTATACATTTTCCAATTACATTTAAATTAAAATAATTTTA
>OZ023218.1:22050403-22062711 GCA_963995525.1 Escarpia spicata | reverse complement strand
ACACACACACACACACACACACACACACACACACACACACACACACACACACACACTGTATTATGTGTGCATGCACGTAGCGACACAACATTAGTGATTGTAGTCACGCAAAGCAACCGCAAGTATTACACGCTGTCAATAGATCTTGCCCTGTTGCGGCTTACTCAAGCATAACATACGGCCATCTCGGCTAACAGCGCCCGCGATCACTGAATAATAACAGCGGTACCGCAGGTTTGGAGGTAACTTAAAGATTAATTACTAAACGTGTTTCGTTGCATTAAGTAATATAACTGAGTATAACAAAATTTATTTGCGTTGCCTGCGGGCTGTCAAGATTTAACAAGATTTACCAAGATTGCCACCCAGAGCTATAAGTTCCAGACGGCATTCGGCGGACAAAGAAACCTTTGGCTTATGGAGAGTCCTACAATGTTCCACGTACGTATAACTCGCCAGATAGCCATCAATTTTGTTTTTGAACCTATTCACACTGCTAGCATTAACACAATCATTAGTTAATTTGTTCCATGTATTTATTGTCCTCTGAGATAATGAGTACTTTCTCATATCCAACCTACACTGTTCCTTAACTAATGCTGCATTATGCCCTCTGGTTATACTGCATTCTTTCAGTTTGAAGAAACTATTTCTATCAATATCTTCATATGCACTCAATATCTTAAAATCTTCTAGTTGGTATCCTCTTAGTTTCATAGGCTTTGGTGTTGTCAAACCTCATGCGTCTTTCATAACCAAGATCTTTTAAATCAGGAATCAGCTTAGATGCTCTTCGTTGCACTCTGTCTAGCCTATATATGTCCTTCTTACGATATGGCCTCCATACTTGTATATAATATTCCAAATGTTGTCTACCTGGTGCTTTGTACAGCGGTACAATTAACTGTTTCTCCTTATATGTGATATTTCTGCTAAGTAGCTCTAGTAGTAGGTTACCCTTTGAAGTAACAATTCCACATTATTCCATAATTAGATGTCTGCACTAACTGTTATTCCTAAGTCCTTTTCGTTTATAGTTTTACCTAACGTAGTATCCCCCATTACGTATTCTTTGTTCATATTTCCATGTCCTATTTGGATGCATTTACATTTCCCATAATTGTCTTCTGTCTGCCAACCATGTTTGTATTCAACTGATCACACCATCTCCTATGCCATGGGCTTTTAATTTAAGTAATAATCTTTGATAAGACACTTTAATAAATGTTTTCAGAAAACCTACGTAGACAACATCCACAGGTGACCCATCATCTACCCACTTTGTAATTTCTTCTAAAAAACTTAAGGGAGTGGTTAGACAAGACCTAGCTTTTAAATACCCGTTTGAGATTAATTTATTAATTTGGGATTTACATTGAATTCCACCATGTGGTGTCTAATACTAAAACAAACCCCACAAAAAAACATTCACGCTCACATTTAATGGGGGATGGGCAGAACCATGTCTGCCCCATCGGAGAAATTCCAGAGTCGTAGCTGCTTTCCCTGCCCCCCTTTTCTCGAACCTCTGCTTCTTTTCTTTTTAATGGTATCCCGTCAACTCAAGGTGATTTGGTTTTTTCATCATCTTAATTTTAGTTCTTGTCACAGGTGGACTATAGGGCTAAGGCAGACAGACTACGAAATCGGTCAGGGAGGAGACAATCACCCTTGAATCCATCTCGGATATGATCATGCATAGAAAACTCCGGTGGTTTGGACAGGTTTGCCACACAACAAACGAAACTCTCATAAAAAAAGCTTCTAAAGACATAGAAAAAGAGGAAGGTCGCGGAAGATGTAGAGTGACCACGTTAGACAATGGAATCAAGCTACTAACAGCAGACCGAGTCACAGACAGGACGAAATGGAGGGTGTGACATCCAGGGGGATAGCGAGGGGACAAATTGGCTTAGGCGTTTGAGTCAAAGTCATGTAAATAAGGGAATAATTTACAGCTCTGTATCATTCTAATAATTTACGTGCATGTATTCACAGACATATTTAGGTAAACTGTACCTGTACAATATTCCTCCTCTCGGGCGGCTCCTTTCCAACAGGCGGGTCTAACTCGACTAACTGCCGGACAGATGGTGGGTGAGAGTAATATACAAACTACTTTTGTGAAACACAAACGACGTGTCACGAACACGTATATAAATTAATCTCTATCACCCACTAGCATTTAAAAAGAAACACAATGTTTTTATGTTTAGATTCCGCTGCGAAATATTATTATTAAATCGCACGAGGCGATCCTGTTAACGGTGTTGTATCTGTCATGTTGGTTTAGTGGGCATATACCGTTTAGAAATACACCACCATCGCATGTACAAGCAGCGATAATGTATAGATGGCCTGAAAGCCGCTATCAGTCCGCGATAATTGCTTTATTTTACTAGATAACGATATTAAGTTGTCTGGGCTCGTTCAGATACAGATATAAGCCATATCGGTGGCGGTTCATGTATAGTTACGTTGTTCACCCAATACCAGTCTTTTCTCCAAAACATGAAGTGTGTTTTAGTCAATGTCATCTCAGCATGATGTTGAGCAGTATGCGCCAACATCTACACAAGTGACATCCAGTAATAACGAGAATTTCGGGTATCCTTTTAAAAGAGGTTGCGTGATCTGCTCTCTGGTTTGGCTGTGGCGCCCTTTATGCCTGTTCTTAGAAAAACGGCGCTTCATCGCAGCAAATAATTTATACCAGACCACGCTACACAATTAATCAGGTTACAACACGCGACACAATTGTGAGAAAGGGTTACCTATGTCACGGATATTCTGACGTACGTCAAGCAGATAACTTGTTTCCAAAGATATAAAGACAACGACGACTTCTCTTGGGAGCATCATTTTCCACTTTGCTGTATGTGGTACTGGGGGCAACATACATCAGCGGTCCGCAGCTTCTTGGAGCAGGTGCGCGTTTACTCTGTATTTGTTCATGTTCACATCAATTTTATCAGGACTAGAAATATAAATTATCGAAAATTTATGTTTAGCAACGTGACGTTTAAGTCCAATTTAACACAAATTGAAACGACTAAATGTTGGATGTAAACCTTACGTCTGTCTAATAGCATTTTAATAACAAGAATCACAAATTAGGTATGTGATTTGCATTTCTTGTTGCACGTTACAATGTGTCAGCATAACGCCTTAACTGTCGTGCTCAGCATATGTACATTTGACCAATATCATGTAGCTTTATTAAATCTTTCGCATTGCTACGCATGTTTTCTCTGAAATAAAAATGAATCTGGTGGAGTGACTTAGACAATTATAGTACAGGCTGCATATCCAATATTGTGTTGAGTCATACATACCAATAATTTCAAAACATCCACGGATTTGCAGACACATTGCTGAGTGTAAACCAATAAATCGTAATATATACTCCTAAGATATTTCACATCTGTCTTGTTCTGAGAATAATAGTTTAAACACATGCGTCTTTTTAACGTCGAGATGACATAAATCGGTTAGCCGATGTATGAATCACACACACATATATCAATTCAATGTCATAATAAATTAAATAAATATGTAGTTTGAGCCATTAATTGTGTTCATATTTGACAATGTGATCATTTCAGTTACATATCGAGTGATGTTCAGACAATCATAATTTACTGTTGACTTACAGCGTAATGTGACTGTCAACAGACTCAGCCATGAGGATCCACTACCTGCTTCTGGGAGCGGTTCTTCTTCTCTTCGCTATCGATGTGACGTTTTCGTACAATGTGTGGACGTTGGCGAGAGCTAACGGCAACTTCGCCTTCTGTCTGTACAGGAAGGTGATCGACGGCGCAACCGGAGAGAATGTGTTCTTCTCACCGTTCAGGTCAGTTGCACGGTAGTATTACAGTTCAAACCAGACATACATAAAGGCATACATACGTGCACACGCACACGCTCACTAAAAACACGGAAACACACATCTGCAAAATGCAATCGCGAAAGTGACATATTAGTTGCATCACACTACATATATTCATGTGTTTGTAATGTTATAAATAAATGTACCATAATCGCAACGTGGAAATCGTTTGGTTTAGTCAAATAAACAGCCGGATAATGTTTGTTCGTGTCATTTATTCGTGATTCTATACCTGCGTCGGGGCCTACGGACTGTAAAACGTGCGTGCTTACATATCTTTCAGTTTATCGTCATGTCCCGAAATATTAAAATGTATGTTATAATATCCCACGGTCAATTAATTATATTCATTCTTTCGTTGTTAAGAATCAGACGTAACACCGTTTTTTATTTATAATGACCATGGTCAGCTCAATCTAGTCAATCTTACTTTTACGGCAATAATATGTAGCATTCTTCATTTTGTTCCCCTTTTCCTCGATTTGTTCAGTCTTCTAATTTATTCAGTCAGTGTACCCATACGATGCAAGGTCTTTGCCGTTAAAATTTCCCTTGGGCAACTAAGTGTCATCAGTCAATATATAATGATAATGCGATGTGCATTCTTCTCCATTTGTGTTCTCTCCGGGTAACTCGCGGTCATCATTCGTCCTTTCGCAACAATTAAGTATAAACGTGTTCCTTTTCAAACTTGCATTGTCTTGAGTTATTCTAAGCGTGCATATGGAGTGTCATCATTTACATACATGTTGTACAAACGTCTACATTTAAATATGTGTTTTCATCGCAGCATCTCGACGGCTCTGTCGATGGCATACGCCGGAGCCCGCCGTCAAACAGCGTACGAAATGTGTCTGGTGCTAGGATTCTGCCGTCTCACCTTTAACGTCCACGCTACTTTCGGTGCCACCCTCGCCTCACTAAACAGCCCCAAAGCCCAGTACAAGCTAGCGTTGGCTAATGGCGTGTTTGTGAATGAACAATTTAACATGTTCTCATCGTATACTAACCTCTTAGATTCATATTATTCGGCCGGCTTCAAATCTCTTGACTTTGACAATGACGCAGATGGATCCGCCGAGTACATCAATAATTGGGTGGAGGACAGAACCAACGGGAAGATAACCGATCTACTACAGGGCAGTCAAGTGGAAAGGTCCCCACTAGTTCTGGTGAACACAATTTATTTCAAGGGAGACTGGAGGCGTCAGTTCAAGCATGTTTCCAGAACACCTTTCCACGTGTCCAACAAACAACAAATAACGGTGGAGATGATGAAACAAACCGCTTCTTTCGGGTATGATGTGAATCAGCACTTGCAGTGTCAAATCCTGGAACTGCCGTACGACGGATCCAGAGTGTCCATGTATATCCTCCTGCCGCTGGAAATAGAAGGTCTGGCGTCGTTGGAACGCAAACTCACTTTCAAGTCCGTTACGTCAGCGTTGGCCAAGTTAAGGAAACGTAGGTTGTCGGTGGGGATTCCTAAATTCGAGATTGACAAGGGGCTTGGACTTGTACGTATCCTGAAGAGCATGGGCATTAAACGTGCTTTCACCCGTGCGGCTAATTTTAACGGCATCTGTTCCTCTTGTCCGATATATGTGAGCGACGTGATCCACAAGGCGTTCATCAATGTTAACGAGACAGGAACCGAAGCCGCCGCCGCCACTGCCGTCATCTTCTTCTTCAAGGGGTTGATCCCACCGGTGCAAGCGCAGTTCCTTGCCGATCATCCGTTCCTGTTCTTGATCCGAGACCAAACGACTGGTTCGATCCTCTTCCTCGGTCGCTACGTCAAATAAGTTCATTGTGCGACTTTTGAGCATTTCGCAAAGTCAAATAAACCTGACTTTCTTGAATTGTCTCGTTGCTACTTACTGTTTATCGTTTTAAGTGTATGTGTGTGCGTGTGTGCGTATGTTAAGGTTTGTGTATGCGTGTGTGTATGTATGTACATGCATACAACCATAAATACAAATACGTATTCATCCTCTCGTACAAAAAACGCACTGGTATATATTCGCACACTCCTTCAAGCGTGTAGATAAAAGGCGTGTTTATTAATTACTTTATAATGATAATTAAATTGTGCATGCGAATTCTTTAGTTATAGCAATAAAGATTGTGTTATGTTTAGTTACGTTGTGTCATGCTGCAGCTGCTCCTGCTGCCGCTGTTGCGCCTCTCGCCCTCTCTTGCCAGCGTGCCCTTGTTGCTGTAGCAACCAGAATCATAGTCAAGAACAACTAATTATCCATTCATTCTGATCACATACACAAACGTACGCACATACACACACAAATAAACACGCACATACATACACACACGGTACAAACACAAATGCACGAAACAAGCATACCTGAATGTGCGTGTGCGCGTGTCTTTGTTTGTGTGCGTCGTGTGTGGGCGAGCTTGCATGCAACTAGTGCAGACGATGACGTAGCGTGTATCTTAACATGCACGCTAGGATGTCTTAGATGCTACTGTCCTGTATCTCACCTGTTCTCATTATTCATCCACCATGCATCCTCTATTCAGTAAGACATACATACGGCAACGGTTCTTGTGTGCTTGATTGGTACACGCTATGTTCCAATACGTTATACGTAA
This sequence comes from Escarpia spicata, assembly GCA_963995525.1. Classification (NCBI taxonomy): domain Eukaryota; kingdom Metazoa; phylum Annelida; class Polychaeta; order Sabellida; family Siboglinidae; genus Escarpia; species Escarpia spicata. The sequence continues at coordinate 22,056,206 of OZ023218.1, read as the reverse complement.
GTGTCATATTCTCCAAATACCATTCAGTCAAACAAATAGTGTTTGACTGGTTTGGAACCATACCACACCCACTGCAATGATAACAGAAAATGTGCAGGTGCATCTCTAGTGAATCGTGGATGAATATTGAGAACAGGTGAGATGCAGGACAGTAGCATATAAGACATCCTAGCGTGCATGATAAGATATACGCCATCTGATATCTCAGCACTAGTATCTAGTATATCATGCAAGCTCGTCCACACACGACGCACACAAACAACTCTCGCAAACACTCACAAAGACACACGCACACGCACACGCACACGCACACGCACACGCACACGCACACGCACACGGACACATACACGCACAGGCACACATACACACACATGCACACGAACCACATATATATACACATACGCACGCACACCCACACGCACAGGCACACGCGCGCACACACACACGCACAAACGAGCACACGCGCACACGCGCACACGCGCACACGCGCACACGCGCACACGCGCACACGCGCACACACGCACACACGCACACACGCACACACGCACACACGCACACACGCACACACGCACACACGCACACACGCACACACGCACACACGCACACACGCACACACGCACACACGCACACACGCACACACGCACACACATACCCTTGAAATTAGAAACAGTAACTAGCAACGACTCGAGTAAAGAAAGCCAGGTTTATTTGACTTAATGAAATGTTCACAAGTTGCACAATGACCTTATTTTACGTAGCGACCAAGGAATAGGATCGACCCGGTCGTTTGGTCTCGGATCAAGAACAGGAACGGATGATCGGCAAGGAACTGCGCTTGCACCGGTGGGATCAACGCTGTCATCCAGAAGGTGACGGCAGTGGCGGCGGCTGCTTCGGTTCCGGTCTGGTTGACATTGATGAAAGCCCTGTGGATCACATCACTCACAAATATCGGACAAGAGGAACAGATGCCGTTAAAATTAGCCGCACGGGTGAAAGCACGTTTAATGCCCATGCTCTTCAGGATACGTACAAGTCCAAGTCCCTTGTCAATCTCGAACTTAGGAATCCCCACTGACAACCTCCGTTTCCTTAAATTGGCCAACGCTGACGTAACGGACTTGAAAGTGAGTATGCTTTCCAAAGACGCCAGACCTTCTATTTCCAGCGGCAGGAGGATATACATGGACACTCTGGATCCGTCGTACGGCAGTTCCAGGATTTGACAATGCAAGTGCTGGTTCACATCATACCCGAAAGAAGCGGTTTGTTTCATCATCTCTACCGTTATTTGCTGTTTGTTGGACACGTGGAAAGGTGTTCTGGAAACACGCTTGAACTGACGCCTCCAGTCTCCTTTGAAATAAATTGTGTTCACCAGAACTAGTGGGGACTTTTTGACTTGACTGGCCTGTAGTAGGTCTGTTATCTTCCCGTTGGTTCTGTCCTCCACCCACTTATTAATGTAATCGGCGGATCCATCTGCGTCATTATCAAAGTCAAGAGACTTGAAGCCGGCCGAATAATACGAATTTAAGAGGTTAGTATACGATGAAAACATGTTAAATTGTTTATTCACAAACACGCCATTAGCCAACGCTAGCTTGTACTGGGCTTTGGGGCTGTTTAGTGACGCAAGGGTGGCACCGAAAGTAGCGTGGACGTTAAAGGTGAGACGGCAGAATCCTAGCACCAGACACATTTCGTACGCTGTTTGACGGCGGGCTCCGGCGTATGTCATCGACAGAGCCGTCGAGATGCTGCAATGAGAACACATATTTAAATGTAAATGATGGCACTCCATATGCACGCATAGAATAACTGAAGTCAATGCAAGGCTAAATCTGAAAGACTGACTATATTGAACTGACCATGGACATCATAAATGAAAACTGTGTTACGTCTGATTGGTATCAATGAAAGAATGAATATAATTAATTGACCGTGGGAAATTACAACATATATTTTATTGTTTCGGGACACGACGATAAACTGAAAGATATGTAAGAACGCAAGGTTTATATTCCGTAAGCTCCAACGCAGGTATAGAATCACGAATAAATTACACGAACAAACATTAACCGGCTGTTTATTTGACTAAACCAAACGCGTTGCCGTGTGGCTTCCACGTTGCGATTATGATACATTTATCTATGACATTACAAAAAACATGAATATATGTAGTGAGATGCAACTAATATGTCACCTTCGAGCGTGTGCATGTACATATATGTATGCATTTCCGTATGTCTGGTTTGAACTGTAATACTACCGCGCAACTAACCTGAACGGTGAAAAAAACACATTCTCTCCGGTTGCGCCGTCGATCACCTTCCTGTACAGACAGAAGGCGAAGTTGCCGTTAGCTCTAGCCAACTTCCACACGTTGTACGAAGACGTCACATCTATAGCGTCGAGAAGAAGAACCGCTCCCAGAAGAAGATAATGGATCCGCATGGCTGAGTCTGTTGACAGTCACATTACGCTGTAAGTCAGCAGTAAATTATGATTGTCTAAACGTCACGCGATACGTAACTGAACAGATCACATTGTCCAATAAGAAAACAACTAATGGCTCACACTCCATATTTATTAATTTATTATGACATTGAGTTGATATATGTGTTTGTGATTCATACATCGGCTAACCGGTTGACATCATCGCGACATTAAAAAGACGTATGTGTTTAAAATATTATTCTAGGAACAAGACAGATGTGAAATATCTTTGGAGGATATATCGCGATTCATTAGTTAACACTCAGCAATGTGTTTGCAAATCCGTCGATGTTTTGGCAATATTGGTATGTATGACTCAACACAGTATTGGATATACAGCCTGTACTATAGTTGTTTAAATCACTCCACCAGTTTCATTTTTATTTCTGAGAAAACATGCATACCATTGCGAAAGAATAAAGCTACATGATATTGGTCAAATGTACATATGCTGAGAACGACAGTTAAGGTGATATGCTGACAAGTTGTGACGTGCAACAAGAAATGCAAATCACATACCTAATTTTGTATTCTTCTTACATTAGACAGACGTGACGTTTACATCCAACATTTAATCGTTACAATTTGTGTTAAATTGAACTTAAACGTCACATTGCTATACAGAAATGTGCGATAATTTACATTTCTAGTCCTGATAAAATTAATGTGAACATGAACAAATACAGAGTAAACGCGTACCTGCTCCAAGAAGCTGCGGACCGCTGATGTATGTTGCCCCCAGTACCACACACAGCAAAGTGGAAAATGATGCTCCCAAGAGTAATCGTCGTTGTCTTTATATCTTTGGAAACAAGTTATCTGCTTGACGTCCGTCAGAATAACCGTGACATAGGTAACCCTTTCTCACAATTGTGTCGCGTGTTGTAGCCTGATTAATTGTGTAGCGTGGTCTGGTATAAATTATTTGCTGCGACGAAGCGCCGTTTTTCTAAGAACAGGCATAAAGGGCGCCACAGCCAAACCAGAGAGCAGATCACGCAATCTCTTTTAAAAGGATACCCTTGTGTAGATGTTGGCACATGCTGCTCAACATCATGCTGAGATGACATTGACTAGAACACATTTGATGATTTGGACAAACAACTGGTATCGGGTGAACAACGTAACTGTACATTAGCCGCCACAGGTATGGATTATCCCTGTGTATGAACGAGCCCAGACAATTGAATATCGTTATCCAGATAAAATAAAGCAATTACCGAGGACTGATAGCGGCATTCAGGCCATCTATATATTATCACTGACTGCTTGTACATGCGATGGTGGTGTATTTCTAAACGGTATATGCCCACTAAGCCAACATGGCAGGTTCAACAACGTTAATATGATTGCCTCGTGCGATTTAATAATAATATTTCGCAGCGGAATCTAAACCTAAAAACATTGTATTTATTTTTAAATGCAAGTGAGTGATAGAGATTATGTTCTATATATGTTCATGACACGTTAGTTATGTTCCACAAACGTAGTTTACATATTACTCTCACCCACCATCTGTCCGGCAGTTAGTCGAGTTAGACCTATATGTTGGCAATGGGGCGCTCGAGAGGAGGAATATTGTACAGGTACAGTTTACCTAAATATGTCTGTGAATACATGCTCATCGATTATTAGAATGATACAGAGCTGTCAATTATTCTCTTACTTACATGACTTTGACTCAAATTCGTAGGCCCGGGAACAGGTTAGCAGGGAAGGCAGGTGCGACCCAGGAATTTATTCCAGTTGGCAGACATGGTTCTGCACCCCATTGAATGTGCGCTTGAAAGTTTGTTTTTGTGGATTGTGTTTTTATATTAGAGACCATATGGTGGAATTCCTAGTAAATCACAAATTAATAAATTAATCTCCAACGGGTTCCTAAAAGCTAGGTCTTGTCTAACCAATCCCTTAAGTTTTTAGAAGAAATTACAAAGTAGGTAGATGATGGGTCACCAGTGGATATTGTTAGATTTTCAGAGAACATTTGATAAAGTGTCACATCAAAGATTACTACTTAAACTAAAAACCCATGGTATAGGATATGGTGTGATAAGTTTAATACAAACATGGTTGACAGACAGACGACAGAGAGTAATAGTAGAGGAGGAGATTTCGAACTGGAAACCAGTTTTGAGTGGAGTGCCACAGGGATCGGTGTTGGGACCTATATTATACTTGATGTATATAAATGGTTTGGATGATGCTGCATCAAGCAAAGTGCTGAAATTCGCAGACGATACAAAAGTGTTCAAAACGGTTAAAACAGAAGCAGATAAACACAATTCACCAGATGATCTAGCCAAATTGGTCAAATGGTCTGAAAAAAGGCAAATGTTATTCAATTTTGGGAATTGTAAATGCATCCATATAGGACATCAAATGTTGAACAATGTATACGTAGTGAGGGATACTACGTTAACTAAAACTATAAAAAAGGACTTAGGAGTAACAGTTAGTGCTGATATGAAATTATGGAATAACGTGGAATTACTGCTTCAAAGGGTAACCAACTACTAGAGCAAATTAGCAGAAATATCACATATATGGAGAAACAGTTAATTGTACCATTGTTCAAAACAACAGTTAGACCATATTGGGAATATTATACACAAGCATGGAGGCCATATCGTAAGAAGGACATAGATAAGCTAGAAAGAGTGCAACGAAGAGCAACTAAGCTGAGTCGTGAATTGAAAGATCTTGTTTACGAAAGACGGCTATTAGAATGTGGGTAGACAACACTAGATACTAGGGGACTAAGATGAGATCAAATATAAGTTTTTACGATATTGAGTGGATATGAGGATATTGATAGAAATATTTTCTTCAAACTGAAAGAAGGCAGTATAATCACAGGGCACAATGCAACATTAGTTAAGGAACAGTGAAACATTATATGAGAAAGCACTCTTTCTCTCAGAGGACACAAATTAACAAATTACCTGATGATTGTGTTAATGCTAGCAGTGTGAATAGGTTCAAAAACAAAATTGATAGCTATCTGGCGATGGCGAGTTATACGTAGGTCGAAAATTGTTGGACTCTCGATATGCCAAAAGTTTCCTTGTCCGCATACCGCCTGGAGCTTATAGCTCTGGATGGCACTCTTGGTAAATCTTGACAGCCCGCAAGCAACGCAACTCAATTTTTTTATAATCGGTTACATTAATTAATGCAACGAAACACGTTTAGTCATTAATCGTTACGTTACCATCAAACCGGCGGTATCGCTGCTATTATGCAGTGATCGCGGGCGGTATTACCCGAGATGGCCGTATGTGGTGATTGAGTAAGCCGAAAC
>OZ023218.1:22040403-22045403 GCA_963995525.1 Escarpia spicata | reverse complement strand
ACAAATATTAATATATTTTATATTTTAGCGTGTATCTTAAAAATGCTTAGGTGTCTTTGTGAACTAGAATCCTAGCTTTCATATGGTATGAATCTTGTGTCTCCATGCGGAACGCAAGGAAGACTAATCTAAGATGACCGGTAGCGTGCCAGATTGATGCGTTTCGTATGTCGCTCGGAGCATTAGCGGCTGTTTATAATGTATGCGTTGAGGCGCGGCGCCATTCTAACTTATGCGCGATCGATATTGCAATCTGTGCCATCCCCACTTTTATGATTGCCAGATTGGCCACGCTGTATTATTTATGTTATTTTGTATCATTGACATTGTATGTCAGAACGATGACCACGGGCTCGACGGCGTTGATGTTACCAGAGATAGACCTATGTCAACCTGATCAACTGTTATTTTCTATGTTAGCACACACGTTATTTATTTAATAATGTTCTTGACATCAACATTGTTACACTGTAAGAAGTCTTGAAAAGTACTTGTAAGGGAGCCGCCATTATTTATCTGCTGTGCCATAGGATTCGGGGGACAAACATAGTATAATGTGAAATTCACCCAATGTCCAATATATCGTTGCGTGTTCCAAATTTGTGGGTTATGCAATTCAGTAGCACTTTATGATAACTTCATAATAGTTTCAATAAAAAGTTCAAAATGGTTATTTCTTATTTGAACTAAATCCGTGTTACACAATGACATAAGCGTTTTTTTTTATATAAATATACACATACATATATTAATATTACTGTATTTGTGTAAACATGAATAAAATACATACACATAAATAATGTCTATGGTACTTTAGATAAAAATTACTTTCTATAGCACGGTATCTAAACTTACTGATGCTTCATCGTCTGGCAGACCGGTTTGAACACCTTCTCGACTTCTCTGAAAGCTAGTCAGCCACGCTGCAATTACTGCAGGAAGTCTATTCGTTTTCACTATATCCTCCATTGTACGGCTGTACACATTTGAATGAACTGATGCAAGGTGGAACAAACAAAATGCCCAAACTTCAAAACAGCAGCCAACCAGTTTCGAAACTGAATTAATTAAACTGAAAGTCAAACTTTCTAACACTATGCCATCGTGCCACACATATGACACAGTATTGTGCAAGAGTTTTGCAGATGTTAATTTATAACCACCTTTCACGATACTTATTATAACGTACCCGGTAGTACTTATCAATGTGATAATTAATAATGATATAAAATACTATAGTAGTGACAAAAGTAATGTAACGATATTTTGCTGTACAATTACGCGTTTAAAAGGATACATGCCAAACTGTATAATAGCAACACTTTTAGTTGTATCTAAATAGTTTCACACGCAACGTTATCTGTCCTGCACTTGTCTTTATGCAATAACAATATCAGCCAGATGTTCATCATGACCCTTAGCCTCTGTATGGCTTTTTAGTACATATCTCTTCCACTCACAAACGTATGACTTCATTGTTTTTTTATAATTGGCATATTTTGTCTAACCTCAGTTTGGAAAAAGTGGTTTACCCTATTTATTAGAAAGTTATAAACAATATGTTGTTTGCCATTTCAACCTACTAGTTAATTCTTTGGTTGCCTGATAAATAAGATCATATTAGTTGTCTAATTGTACACCTTGAAAACAATAGTTTGTGAGTGTCAATCGCGCTCATGCTATATATAATTTATTATATGAATTTAATTTGTCAACTTATCCAGGATGCATTGCACATTTTGTGTATAGTCAACTTCCAAAGGAAGGGGTCACACTATGTGTGTTGAAAGCCTATCCCTGCTCCCGCCTTGTGTAGTAAAATAACAATCATTACAGAAAAGAGGTATGTCTACAAATTATATTATCAACTTCACATGGGCTAATATTTTCAAAATTGGTTTAATATATTAATACATAGGCAAACGAAAATATTGACAATATAAATAATATAATTACTCTGTAATATTTATAACATTCCATTAGCCCATTTATAAAAACATGTTACATACAATAATATTTACAGTTTGAAGCAATGTCATAAAACATAGCTGTATTGACAGGTTAATTTTGTGAATGTACACATGTTGTATCGGTGTGGCTTAATGTTCGGATGGTACTGTATTAATCGTCCAGCTATACGAAACTGTTTTGAAGAAACGTTTTGTACGAATCGCTCGGCAGCTGATTATGAAATTGTGTCGCCAAGCAGTAGCGATAGACGAACTGTCCCCGTCGTCGAAAAGGTGCACCAAAACATAAACTTTGCAACGTCGTAGTGTTTGTCTCCCGCTAGATTTGAAAAATGTTCAGTTAACAAAGCAGTATGAAGCATAAAACGGAATATTTTATATAATAATTTTGTGGAACCACTTCTTCAGATGGATTGATTTCATATCGGAAGCGACTGGAACGCTGATATCGAGCTGCTGTCTTCTCGTAAACATCGAACTTGGACAACAAATTCGACTAATTTCTACGTGAGCTGCCATCTTTGTTTGCTTGAGAACGACGTTGAGCAAGGTCTGTAGCTTACTCAGAATTTAAAGGTTTCATGCTCAAGTCTGAGAACGATTTCATGCTCAGACATTGTATAACCTCCGTGAGTATGAGCGAGGCTTGAGTATGACATTCTGAGCAACTTGCACCGTACGGCTTTATAACCTCGCGCCCAGGCTTCAGACACAACGCCGACTGATGTATTACACCAACCACAGAGCATGCTGGAACATTGTCACCTCTGTCACAACTAGTTTATACATTCAAAATGCACGTCAGACGAAGTGTTATTGACGATTAATATACCGTGCTGTGCCATTGAGCTTTAGGACATTCCAGTTATCCAACGTTTTATGTTTCAAACCTAGTTTGACACACGAAATAGCTTTAATATGTTTAAGTCAATTTGGACAAATATTATACGAAAGTGTATGTATTTGAAATGAAGCGATTGGTTTGAATAAGTTCGGTAGTTTACCATATTAAGTAATGATGCGCCAAGCGTGACCATCGTTATCTCATTTGGCAAAATGTGTCAGGTTCATACAATACTTCTTAATTATATTTGCACATTTCTGATAATCTATGTTAAGACCATTTGATTAGAAACCACACTAATGCTCATTATATCAATTGGTTAACCACATCATCAACAGAACATTTAAAATGTGTAGCTATGGTATGTTATGTAGCGTCACTGTTAGTAATTGGGGTTTCACTCGGTGTCATATCGTGTTTCTCTTACTAAAATGCAACACCACTGTTACCTTACCTACTTAGCGCTATGTACATGAGAGTGGAGCTTACATCAATGCACACACAAAACTGACCGATGCACCCGCAAATTCTCGTTGATCATTACAGTCGGAAGGTATGCCCCCCATGCACCCGGTGGATTTCTAAATGAAACTTACTTTTTTGCAACCCTGAAGGTGTCTAGTAAACAGATTTGGTTGTTCACATTTCGAAATAATGTCCGAAGGGGTCCGTTTGGCGGCCATCTTGGATTTTGTCACGCGCGACTGGTAAAATCAAGGATACCCATAATTGTTTAACCATTCAACGCACAAAGACAAATTAACTCACTTTTTCGTATGACTGTGGCATGAGGAATCGCTTGAAATTGTTATTTTGACGATTCAAACATATTTATTGCTTCAATATGCACATAATACCATATTTTCATGCCTGAAATCGAGTCAAATAAGCACTGACTCAACATTACATGCCACTACAAGGCAGAAAATGCTAGGATCAGTATCTACGTCTACTCAAGGACTATCTATCCGAAACTTATCCTCGACACTACACACTAATCATCATCATCGCCAACAAGCAGCTCATCATCTTCAATCTCCTGATCATCTTCCGCTTCTCCCTCCTCCTCCTCAGCAGCTTTCTCAAGCAAGTCAATGAGTGGGGGAGGCAAGATGGGTCCACACGACCACACTGGCTCCAGTACACCCTCTTCAGTCTTCACCCATCCCTGTCCATCATCGTAGGGCTTGGGTCGCCAGAAGCGAGGCTAGTTTGCCCGCTTGTACTTGGCTAGTCGGTAGTTGACTGCCAACATGGAGAATTAGCAGGGTGGGAGGAGAGCCATGTCAACCTTGGATTTGGTGATGAGCTTCTCTTCTTCTCCCACCATCTTTATGAGCATCTTGCCTCGCACAGCATCCACTGATGTCTCGCGAGCCTGACCGTACATGAGGCAGGTGAAGGCCTCCAAATTTGCCATCACTTTCGGCTTCACCGTCCAGTCTTCAACAAGTTTCTTGAAAACGGTGTAATACTTAGGGTTCTTCTGGAGCTTTTTCAGGGGCGCTTCATTGCCTTTGCCCTTGAAGACGCTGGTGCAATCCTCGCCTGAGAACTCGTAAACCAGCGTGCTCCAGTGACTTGGCCAGCTCCGTCACGTTGACTGTCTGGCGGTGCTTGCCCATGCCGGTGTCGAGATAGATGGTGAGGCTGATGGAGTGCGAGTTGTGGAGCAGGATGAAGAATATGTCACTATCAGTAATTCTCACTACAGCCGTCTTGTACCCTTGCTTGGTGGCATATTGGAGGTAGAAAACGAACCGGGTGTCCGTCTCCTCCTGGTCTGAGGACAACTCGTCGATCTCGCGCATAGTCACTTCACCATTGGAAGGTATGGTTTGGTTCCATACGTGTCAAACACTATTTGTTTGACTGAATGTTGTTTGGAGAATATGACACTTACGTATAACGTATGGAAACATACCGTGTATCTAGGCACACAAGAACCGTTGACTTATGTATATCTTACTGTATGGTGGATGAATATTGAGAACAGGTGAGATACAGGACAGTAGCACCTAAGACATCCTAGCGTGCATGATAAGGTACACGCTACGTCATCATCTGAGATCAGTGCACTAGTATAATGCAAGCTCGCCAACACACGACACACACAAACAACTCTCGCAAACACACACAAAGACACACACGCACACGCACACATATATGTACAGACACACATATTC
>OZ023218.1:21990403-22037903 GCA_963995525.1 Escarpia spicata | reverse complement strand
AATATGAAGTAAGTTAATAAAATAATACTGCTCCCCCACGAAGATTCATGTAGTCTGGATTAACCGATCATCGGGATAATGACATTGCACCCGATCGTAGGCGTAAGCCGGGAGGTACGACATTTATCCCCGGCACTTCCGAAGGAAATCAATTACAAGGCGGAAATCCATCTATGAAGACAACGATGTAAATACAGCGGTATGTCGGTAGAGTCTGAGTAGGACGACGAACGTCAACACGATGGGTTAACGAATACGGTGGCGCAACGATACGAAGCAGACGTTGGTAGGCTTCACGCAACGAAACGAAACGCATACGGCGGCGTGACGATAGGCGCTGGCGTCAGGGGGATTCACAACGATAGGCGGGCGAATACGGCGGCGCAACGGTATGTAGTAGGCATCGGTTGGTGTCACACAACGAACGAAGAAGTATACGATGGCGTGACGATACTCAGTGGAGAAGGTACGTGACGACGATCATATATCGTGACGATGAACTGGCAGGTGGAGAAAGGGGAAATGCGAATTGCTAAACTCATCCGGTAAGTCTTCACGTTAGGTTGGAGATGACCCGAAAGCCGCTGTAACAGCCGCAACTACCTATATTATAATTGAACGAGCATTGACGAACAAATGCGTATTTCAATCTTGTGGTGCCATGTCGATGGGCACTGGCAATTCTTCTAAGCAATCCGAACCAATCATAGTACAAGGTTGTCTACATTTAAACTATTGAAGAAGTTACAATTTCAAGACACGGGCGACCAAAACACATCGATATAGTTTCCGTGTCTTGGACACAAGATCACATGCCTTAACAGCGATGCTACAACAGTTGTCTTTCTTTAAAATGGCCGTAATACTCTTATATACTCTAACGGCGACCAAGCGCCGGAAGTCTAACTAGCCAATAGCGAAACTTAATACAAACTAAACCATCCCAGAAACTGCGCTCCCGAATCTCTAGAAACTTCGTCAGATTCTATTCAAATCGTTCGATTTAAAATAAACATAGTTGCATAATAGACATCGAATGGTCAGCTCTTGAAAATCCTCAAATTACCTCACACCTAAATTTAATACCATCAGAATCCCTGAATCATGACGGTAATAGTGACAATAATAATATATCGTAACGTTCACAACGTAATATGTCATTTTAGTCAAACAAATGTTCTATTCAGGCACGAGGTGTGAAATATTTTCTCGCACTTGTCCGGCGCAAATAAACAACCTTCCTAATCCACGCTACTAACTTCTTCAAATATTCAATGATAGTGACTTACAATAACACCGTATCAGTTAGGTTAAATCCTTTTATATCTACAAAATTTGACTTTCCTAGTCGTAGAATTAATATAATAACTAATCAAAAGGGATTTATTAACCAGCCCACTAAATGATTTACACATTGGTCACAAGATGGCCCTAGTGTAATATTTTAATAATCAAGCATCGAGTGATGGCAGCACCATACAATGGGGTTCCTGCCTAGTCTAACTGTTTAGTTTTGAGCCAGACTAATTCTACTCAAACCACTTCGTGACAGTAACAATTGGTAATTTATGTGACGTGAATTGAAACTAATTGCTAACTGAATTATGTATAATTGTTAATTTAAATAAATGTAACAATTTGGGAGGTTAGCTGAATTTAATTGACCATATAAATGTGTGAAATTACTTTAATTAAATGTAATTGGAAAATGTCTGAGGTAATTGTAATTCAATTAATCAATTTTCCAAGTTAATTACCCCATTTCTGGCTGTTAGACAGCATTCATCATCAGTCTAGATTTCTAGTGTAAGTGTCATGTTTGTATTCCTATTCGCAAGACATTTACTTTATACCCTTCGAAACATATAAATGTCGTGCCGAACGCATGTGCATTCGTCACATGCGTGACACACTCGCACCATCACGGTACGTGCTACTGTCAATTTCTTATGAATGTTCAGTTAATATACGTGTTTGTTGCACAAAAATACTACTTAAATAGAATAAGCGAACAATTGTGTCGCAGCTAGAATATACAGTAAATCATTACTACACGAAAGCCATTTCTGGACACAACCGAACACCTCACGACTACCGGCCTTTTCTAGTCGAGATACTGCCACACATTTCACATCATGCTGGGACAGGTATCTGTGACAAACTCCTGTTTTCATTCGATTGCGCCGAGTGAAATACGGAGCTTGAGAATAATCAACATCGGGCTATACCTGAAAACACCAAAAGAGAAAACAATTTTATTTGGATAATAACGACAACAACAAATGAATAATCAGTCACACATTATTGGCAGTTATCCGTAGGTGGTCTTATTTGTTACGCTGGTTTCAAAGACTATATGGGGCCCTTATGCTGCATATAACAAGTTATGACGCCAACACCTGGACACTACGATCGCAAGAGACACAGTCTCTTAACGTTTTTGACATGCGTGCCTGCAGGCTATGAGTGGTGTTGCCAGAGCAGACAGACTAAGAAATAATCAAGTCAGAGAGAAGTCATTCACCACTGAACCCTCTTCAGATGTCCCCACCATAGCAGATTCCGGTGGTTCGAACATGTTGGCTGTATGCCAAAAGAAAACCAAATAAAATAGCTTTCAAAGAACACTACAAAGGACAGAGAAAAAGAGGAAGACCACGAAAGATGTGTAGTGACCAATATAGACACGACACTGAACTTCCGCTACTAACAGAAAAGCGGCGTACTCAAGACAGCACGAAATGGACGGGTGCGACATCCAGGAGGATATCGAGGGGTCACATTGGCATTCATGTAAAGTCAATCAAGTCAAGTTCCAAACGTGCGGATATTCTATAATATTTTTGACTTTATAGGCCAAACGTACCTCTTTAAAATTGTTGCTCTTTTATAGTGATCGTGCACAAACACGCACACACGCGCACACGCGCACACGCGCAAACGCGCAAACGCGCACACGTGGACACGCGCACACGCGCACACGCGCACACGCGCACACGCGCATAACTGTCAATTTGTGTTTCACCGAGTCTCTTTAGCAGGAAACAGTGTCATAAGTTTACGGCGGCGTGTTTTTTTGCATTTAAAATAAGCCTCCTTAACTTTAACAACGGATTATATTTAATGATGTCTTTTCGTACGAGCGCATGGATCTGAGTGAAACGGCCCCTGGTGAAAGACGCCAACGTAATATATATTTCATAGTCCTTAGTACGTCCTGCGATATGTCGTCGCCCATCACTTGTTAAATTTACAGATACATGCTTCATAGCACCTGCAGACAACTTTCGTCACGCGAGGTCTGACACCAGGCCAGGCTTCAGACACAAAGCCGACTGATGTTTTGCTCCAACCTCAGAGCATGCTGGAACATTGTTTACCTCTGTCACAACTAGTTTATACATTCAAAATGCACGTCAGGCGAAATATTATTGACTTTTAAATAATCTCTGGAGCGTCATTGATGTTTAGGACATTCCAGTTGTCTAACATTTTATGTTTTAAACATAGTTTAAAACACAAAATAACTTGAATATGTTTAAATCGATTTCGACAAATACTATACGAAATTGTAAGTACTTGAAAGAAGCAAAAAACGAATGCTCAGTCTATCAACTGTTAAGCCACATCGTCAACCGAACATATTAAAAAATTACAGCTATAGTATGTTATGTGGCGTCACTCTTAGTGATTGTGGTTTCGCCTGGTGTCATGTCATGTTTCTCTTACGAAAATGCAACACCGATATTTTATTGCCTTGTGATTAGCGCAGTGTGCATGAGAGAGGAGCTTATATCGATGCACACACAAACTGACCGATGCACCTGTAAATTATCTTTGATCATTGCAATTGGTGTGGTAATGTTCCAAACCTGCCAAACACTATCTGATTTATTGAATGGTGTTTGGAGAATAAGACATATAAAGTATGGGAACATAGCGTGTATATATGCACACAAAAACCGTTGCCGTATGTATGTCTTACTGAATAGTGGATGAATAATGAGAACAGGTGAAATAAAGGACAGTAGCCTCTAAGACATCCTAGCGTGCATGATAAGATACTCACTACGTCACCATCTGCATTAGTATCAAGCAAGCTCGCCCACACACGACGCACACAAACAACTCCCGCAAACATACATGAAGACACACGCACACGCACACATTAGAGAGTGCTCCTGACTGAACACTATAATAAATGAGTGGGGCATTGCTATTTTGTACATTTATGACCAAAAAACATACATTTGTTTGTCTTTATGCCGTGTGTGTGTGTATGCGCGCGCGCGTGTATGTATGTTTGTGAGTGCGTGTGCGTGTGTATGTGCGTGTGTAGGCGCTCGTGTGTGTGTGTGTTTGTGTGTATATATATATGTATATATATATATATATAGAGAGAGAGAGAGAGAGAGAGAGAGAGAGAGAGAGAGAGAGAGAGAGAGAGAGAGAGAGAGAGAGAGAGAGAGAGAGGGAGGGGGAGAGAGAGAGAGAGAGAGAGAGAGAGAGAGAGAGGGAGAGAGAGAGAGAGAGAGAGAGAGAGAGAGAGAGAGAGAGAGAGAGAGAGAGAGAGAGAGAGAGAGAGAGAGAGAGAGAGAGAGAGAGAGAGAGAGAGAGAGAGAGAGAGAGAGAGAGAGAGAGAGAGAGAGAGAGAGAGAGAGAGAGAGAGAGAGAGAGAGAGAGAGAGAGAGAGAGAGAGAGAGAGAGAGAGAGAGAGAGAGAGAGAGAGAGAGAGAGAGAGAGAAGAGAGAGAGAGAGAGAGAGAGAGAGAGAGGAACAGGAGGGACAGAGGGACAGAGAGACAGAGAGACAGAGAGACAGAGAGACAGAGAGACAGAGAGACAGAGAGACAGAGAGACAGAGAGACAGAGAGACAGACGACAGAGACACAGACAGAGACACAGACAGAGACACAGACAGAGACACAGACAGAGACACAGAGAGAGAGAGAGAGGGGGGGGGTGGAGCGTTATTAAAATACGTGTCGTGTTGTGTTTGCTTCTTTTGCATTGCCGTGAATTACAAAGATAACAATGTAAACAAGTACTACAACAATAGATTTGCATGACGACATGGTGCATTGTACAATTAAGACACGTGAGTCATTATGTAGATGAGACACGCCTGGTAATTACAACAAATACAGATCGATCAGAATTAATGGAGAATTAGTTTTTCCTGACTATGATTCTTGTTGCAACAAGGGCACGCTGGCTAGGAAGGGCGAGAGGAGCAACAGCAGCAGCAGCAATTTAATTATTATTACAAAGCAACGGTTTGCTATGATCCGTCGTTGAAAGTAGTTAGACTGAGTGGATTCGTGTTGCAGCATTAAGAAACACGCCTTGTATCTATATGCGTGTAGAAGTGTACGAATATGTACCAGTGCGTAGTTTTGTACGAGTGGATAAATACGTGTGTGTATGTACGTACGTATGCATGGATGCATGCACACACACACACACACACACACACACACACACACACACACACACACACACACACACACACACACACACACACACACACACACACACACACACACACACACACACACACACACACACACACACACACACACACACACACACACACACACACACACAAAACACACACACACACAAACCCTAACACACACACACACACACACACACACACACACACACACACACACACACACACACACACACACACACACACACACACACACACACACACACACACACACACACACACACACACACACACACACACACACAAACCCTAACATACACACACGCACGCGCACACGCACACGCACACGCACACGCACACGCACACACACACACACACACTTGACATAATAAACATTAACTAACAACAAGACAATTCAAGAAAGTCAAGTTTACTGGACTATGTGAAATGTTTACAAGTCGCATAACCTTATTTGACGTAGCGACCAAGGAATAGGATTGATCCGGTCGACTGGTCTCGGATCAAGAACAGGAACGGATGATCGGCAAGGAACTGCGCTTGCACCGGTGGGATGAAAGATCTGGTCCAAAAGATGACGGCTGTGGCGGCGGCGGCTTCGGTTCCGGTCTCGTTGACATTGATGAAAGCCTTGTGGATCACGTCGCTCACAAATATCGGACAAGAGGAACAGATGCCGTTAAAATTAGCCGCACGGGTGAAAGCACGTTTAATGCCCATGCTCTTCAGGATACGTACAAGTCCAAGTCCCTTGTCAATCTCGAACTTAGGAATCCCCACCGACAACCTACGTTTCCTTAACTTGGCCAACGCTGATGAAACGGACTTGAAAGTGAGTATGCTTTCCAACGACGCCAGACCTTCTATTTCCAGCGGCAGGAGGATATACATGGACACTCTGGATCCGTCGTACGGCAGTTCCAGGATTTGACACTGCAAGTGCTGATTCACATCATACCCGAACGAAGCGGTTTGTTTCATCATCTCCACCCTTATTTGCTGTTTGTTGGACACGTGGAAAGTTGTTTTGGAAACATACTTGAACTGACGCCTCCAGTCTCCCTTGAAATAAATTGTGTTCACCAGAACTAGTGGGGACCTTTCGACTTGACTGCCCTGTAGTAGATCTGCTATCTTCCCGTTGGTTCTGTCTTCCACCCAATTATTGATGTACTCGGCGGATCCATCTGCGTCATTGTCAAAGTCAAGAGACTTGAAGCCGGCCGAATAATACGAATCTAAGAGTTTAGTGTACGATGAGAACATGTTAAATTGTTCATTCACAAACACGCCATTAGCCAAGGCTAGCTTGTACTGGGCTTTGGGGCTGTTTAGTGAGGCGAGGGTGGCACCGAAAGTAGCGTGGACGTTAAAGGTGGGATGGCAGAATCCTAGCACCAGACACATTTCGTACGCTGTTTGACGGCGGGCTCCGGCGTATGTCATCGACAGAGCCGCCGAGATGCTGCAATGAGAACACATGTGCAAATGTAAACGCTTGTACAACTTATAAGTAAACGATGGCACTCTACCTGCACGCATAGCGTGTCTCAAGACAAAGTAAATGTGCAAAGGAACACGTTTACATTTAACTGTTACCAAAGGAGGAGTGATGACCGCGAGTCACATGCAGACTGAAGACACACTTAGTTGTCCTAGGGAAACTTCAACGGCAAAGGCCTTGCATCGTATTATTAGACTGACTGAAGCAATTAGAAGACTGAATAAATCGAGCTAAAGAACACACCAATGAAGAAGGCTAAATCTAATTGTTGTCAAAGTAAGACTTACTAGATTGAGCTGACCATGGAAATCATAAATGATAAACGGTGTTACGTCTGATTGTTATCAACGAAAGAATGAATAGAATTAATTGACCGTGGGAGAATGCAACATATATTTTAATGTTTCGGGACACAACGATAAACTGAAAGATAGGTAAGCACGCACGTTTTACAGTCCGTATGCTTAAACGCAGGTATGAAATCACGAATAAGTCACTCGACAGACATTATCTGGCATGGCAAAACATGAATATACTTAGTCTGATGCAACTAATGTGTCACTTTCGCGATTGCATTTGCAGACGTGTGTTTGCGTGTGCGTGTCAGTGAGCGTGTGCGTGTGCATGTGCGTGTACGTGTGCGTGTGAACGCATGTATGTATTTATGTAGGTCTGGTTTGAACTGTAATACTACTGCGCCACTGACCTGAACGGTGAGAAGAAGACATTCTCTCCGGTTGCGCCGTCGATCACCTTCCTGTACAGACAGAAGGCGAAGTTGCCGTTCGCTCTCGCCAACGTCCACACCTTGTACGATGATGTCACATCGATGGCGGCAAGAAGAACCGCTCCAAGCAGAATCCAATGACACCGCATGGCTGAGTCTGTTTACAACCATATAACAATGAGAGTTACGTGTGAATTCCCGTCCGTAATGTAACATCGCATAATTTGTAAATGGAGTTATTAACTAATCCAGTAAACACACAACTAATGATATGTCAAGCAATAGTGTTTAAGCAATCATGGTCGACTGAATATTTGTGTGACATTCACACCCACGCTATATGTTTCTATTGAAACCTGTCACTTACTCTCCTGAATTTGTGTTCGATTGCAACTAAGCATCCAGCTGTTTTAAACAACTTTTACCACAAAAACACTGTAATTATACTACGTATCAAGAAAACATTAAAGAAATGTAGTCCTTACCATACCTGGTCGAAGAAGCTTGATACGGCTGCTGTATCCTGTCCGCAGTCCCACTCTAGTCAACGTGGAAATGACACTCGCAAGAGAAATAGTAGTTCGCTTTTGAAAACATTGCTTACAGGTGTGCATTCATCCGCCACAGTCACGTGGCACCCCTACATCGCGTGTTAATGATAATAACAACATTTGTAAATCACCGTAAATTGAGACACAAGTCCAGTCGGAGTAGCGTGTGTAGCACAATTGAATCAGAAATGCGGCTGAACACAAAGTGGGTTCTGTGAATAGGCACAGCAAGCATAGAATTGGCAAAAAGGGCGTCGCAATCATACTTGAGAGAACGTCGTCGGTGCACGCAAGCCCTTTGTAAGCATAACCGACTATATAATTTGTAGCGGATGTAAGTTGTCGAGGTGTCAAATGTTAAAAAACATCCTGGAACAAAAAAGGGCCTAAGTAAAGTAAAAAAGGTAAGTTCTTATATAGCGCGGTACTGACTGCTCAGAGCGCTTTACACTTTACTCCTTGGCAGACCTGTTCAATCGACCACCATCTCGAATTCTCCCTGAAGCATCCAGCCACGCTGCAATTAATGCGCGAAGACTATTCACACACAAATATCCACCACTGTCTATAGTCAGATACTCATTCATACAGCTGAGTGAACTGGAGCAACGTAGAGTGAGCGAACTTGCCCAAGGATCGACACCGCCGCACAAGATTCGAACCCGGGTTCTCTCGGTTGAGAGTTCGAAGCTCTAGTCACTGCACCACGGTGCTACACTAAGGCATACACCTTGCTGTGATGCAGTCCGTGTGTGTGAGTGAGTGTGTGTGTGTGTGTGTGTGTGTGTGTGTGTGTGTGTGTGTGTGTGTGTGTGTGTGTGTGTGTGTGTGTGTGTGTGTGTGTGTGTGTGTGTGTGTGTGTGTGTGTGTGTGTGTGTGTGTGTGTGTGTGTGTGTGTGTGTGTGTGTGTGTGTGTTTGTGTGTGCTTGTGTGTCTATGTGCGTGTGTGTAGCAAATAAATATAATATATATATATATATATACATATATAAAAATTAGTAAGCCTATAGTTGTAAACGTAAGTGCATCTCGTCCGAGGCGCCGAGGTTTCTGATTTCTTTCTATCTTCTTTCAATTTTCTTGGTATCTGCCAATTGACGATGCGTTTCTTCTTCTTCCAAGTGCCGTATCTGTAACAAGCGTTGGCGATCACGGCCCTCGAAACCGCACGATCGTTTGTAGTTAGTAGCAGTTCTCTTGTGCTTCTTCCTCACCATGTTGACAGACTATCTATTGTTGTTATCCTCTGGCGTCCTACGCATCTTTTACCTTCAATCTATCCTGTTGTTGCTGTATGATCTATTTCTCATTATATGACCAATAAATATTGCATGTTCAGTTTTAATGTTGTTAATTAATAAATGTGTAATTGTGATTTGGCTGTCCTTAAGATGTCTGCATTGTTTTTTCTATTGATATCCATGGATTTTCAGCATTCTTCTCAGGAACCGCATGTCAGTGGTTGCTTTGTTTTTGTGATGCTTTGGTTATAGCCCAGGATTCGCACCCGTTTAGCAGTGTGGGTTCTGTGTAGCTTTGCAGTGTGTATATATGAAAGTGATATTAGAGTTGTTTTCTCAAGTTTTGTTGATATGCATAACTTTCTGGAGGGTCTTTCTTCAAAGTGAGAAAGTGACGCCCATCACGTGGCCCCACCGTAGAAATGATGATTCATTTGTAAATGGGTTGCTGCTCTGTGTGATAGTAAACTAATGTGGGTCATTCCCTAAATAATGCAACCTCTCAATACTAGGGGTTCGAGGCTATATTTGGCGGAGATAGATCGTTCAAATTGGTAGTGCAGAAAAGTTGATAAACAAGTGGAATTACTGATTGATAAGTATTATTCTTGCCTTAATATCATTCATAAAATAGCAGTAAACATATTGTGAGTATCAGTTGTGTTTATAGTTAGTTAGATCAAGTATTTTAGAACACTTTAGTCTAGTGAGTGATAATAGGGTAATTTAGCCTACGATTACTTTGTAAACAACATTTAGCAAACCTCATTATGTGGTAGAATATATAGGTGATAAAGTAGCAAACATAAAACTACTTACATAAGATAATATTTGTGTACGCCAGTACCTGCAAGACATTTTGATTACGTAGCTTTGTTGTTAAAATTAAGCATTTGCGATAACCGGGCGAACTAAGTTTATGTAGTTAGTGTCCCATGTATTCGCTAGGGCGCGATACAACCTAAATAAATAAGGCAGTCTAGCGTAAAGTAATTGATTGTATTTAAATTAGGTCACTACCGGTAACGTTTGCATTTCTGATAGGATAGACAGTCAGCTGTGACTATAACGAAAAACTGCAACCGAAATAAACAAGGCAATCTTACTTAAACTGCAACATTTGTGCACAGTAAACAGTCTTCTTAAAGAATACATAGACAGTGAATAGTGTAAACACAGTTGACTAAACTATTTTAAGTAGCTAATTAGATTAATATTATTAAATAAATTCTGATATGGCGCCTTGCAAGCAGCAAGTCAAGGCAAAGATACATTTGGTGTGCGACGACTGCCACAGTTGGGTGGATTTTGCCATATCCGGCTGTGTGAAGTCATGGGCAGAGACCAAGGAAGAAGGATTCACCTTTCAGTGCGTGGGGTGTTGGAAGGTGGAATGTCTGGATAAGGAGGTAGCTAGGTTGGTAGATATTGTGAAGGGGGTGGAGATGACAACCAACAAGGAGACAGGTAGAATGGAGAGAGACGACAGCGAGAGAGTTGGGAATACTGTGAGACTGAAGGAGCAAAGTAGTGGCAAGAAGACCGAGGAAAGGAGACTGAGAGGAGGGAAGGTGATCGGAGGGGAAGAAATTGGAAGATCGACGGCAGGAAATGTGACAGGCGTGAAAGTGACAGGAGAGAAAGTGACCGTAGAGAAAGAGGTAGGAGGGAAAAAGAGACGGGAGAGGAGAGAAGGAAATGCAATGGGAGGAAAGATGACAGGAAGAAAGGATGTGCGAGTAAGTGTGACAAAAGAGAAGTTGAGAGGCACAATGGCAGGAGGAAAGGTGACAAGAGAAACAGCGTCAGGAAAGAATGGAACAGACAGAATTGTGATAGGAGAGCAGAAGACAGGGGAACAAAACTACCACCAGACAGATGCAAACGGGAGAAGGAGCTACTCGGAGGTAGTGATTGAGGGGGCATTGAGAAAAGAGAGGGTGTTTATTAACGACTCTATTCTGAGAAAGACGGACAAGACAATAAGCGAAGGGGAGGACGTCGTTGTTTGTTTGCCGGGGGCTAGGATAGAACATGTGACTGAAACGGTACAGAAGGTATTGGGGCATGGCAAGTGAGGGTCTATACTAGTACACGTAGGAACAAATAATGCTGACAGGGAGGGAACAACTGGGATAGTACAAAAGTACAGACAGTTAGTGAGGAAGTTAAAGAAAACAAGATTCGAACATATTATTCTCCAATGAATTTTGCCAGTAATGGGAGGAAGGGGCCAACATATAGAAACTGCAAGAGGATGGCGATCAACACATTAGTTGAGCAGATGTGTAAAGAAGAGGAGGTGGGATTTGTAGATTTATGGGGATACTTTGTTGGTAGGGAATATATGTACATGAGAGATGGCCTCCATCTAAGTGGAAAGGGGCAGCAGCTTTATCAGATAACTTGCTACAATATGTTGACAGTGGGACAGGCTGCATCTATTTAAAATAGAATCGCAGGGGGGGGGGGGATTCACAGAGAATTACTCGATACGGAAAGTTGTAGCGCTGCTGCTGCTCTTGGAAATATCATAAATTTTCAATGTAACAGACTATTTGTTATTCTACATATTGTGCAATACGCTTCATTGATAATCAAGGATTCTCTGCAGAACAGTTGTTAGTGGTTTTAGTGCGTTTTTATCTTCAGTTTTAATCGAATTTTATCTGGAGATTTAACCTGAGGTGTGGCCGACGGAAGCACCTGAGCTGAACGGCAACCGGTTTATTCGCCACCTGGACCTGTGTTCGATCTACTGGAGCATGGCATTGTCACAATCACTGCTCGGACTAAGACATGCTTGGACAACAACGATAGCTGCACCCAATCTGCGCCGACCACCGACCAGCCTCGGGACAAAGGCCGGGTTGAGAAGACGATCCCGGCAAATACCAAAGGTGCCAAGCAGGTGGCACTTGGCTGGTGCAGCCAGCCATGTCACGGGTGAGGTGAGCCGTATATATAGACAATCAGGAATGAACATGTCAAACATAATACAATGTGCGACACCGCTGTCTTATCCGAAGTCTGATCAGTTCGCAACAAAGATCAGTTCGCAACAAAGCTGACGCCATTTGTGATTACATCAGCGAATGCGATTTCGATACACTTTGTATGATAGAGACATGGCTCTCAGAAAACGATGCTGCTTCCACATACGTCGTTACTCCCAACGGATACAACTTCTGCCATCTTCCGCGAAGCGACCGACGAGGCGGCGGAGTAGGGTAATGTCTAAGATGTCATACCAGCTATGCTCAACGACGCCAATACCCGCCCAGTCGTTTGAGGGTATCGAAGTAGTATTGCGTCATGTTTGCGCAGCGTCGATCATACGAGTGTTAACGATATATCGACCACCTTCATCTACCCGGAAGTCTACGCCATTCCGTTTATTCATCGATGAATTCAGTCGTGTTCTGGAACATGCAGCCACACAGCAGACCCATTGTGTTACTGTCGGTGACTTCAACGTGCATTACGGCGATGATCGTGCCAGCGATGCTCTCGATCTCAGTGACCTTCTCCGTGAGACTGATTTCCAACAGCACGTGAATGAACCGACCCACGTGGGTGGTCACATCCTCGACCTCGTGATAACACGTCACTGAACCGACCCACGTGGGTGGTCACATCCTCGACCTCGTGATAACACGTCACTGAACCGACCCACGTGGGTGGTCACATCCTCGACCTCGTGATAACACGTAACTGAACCGACCCACGTGGGTGGTCACATCCTCGACCTCGTGATAACACGTCACTGAACCGACCCACGTGGGTGGTCACATCCTCGACCTCGTGATAACACGAGACTGAACCGACCCACGTGGGTGGTCACATCCTCGACCTCGTGATAACACGTAACTGAACCGACCCACGTGGGTGGTCACATCCTCGACCTCGTGATAACACGTCACTGAACCGACCCACGTGGGTGGTCACATCCTCGACCTCGTGATAACACGTCACTGAACCGACCCACGTGGGTGGTCACATCCTCGACCTCGTGATAACACGTCACTGAACCGACCCACGTGGGTGGTCACATCCTCGACCTCGTGATAACACGTCACTGAACCGACCCACGTGGGTGGTCACATCCTCGACCTCGTGATAACACGTAACTGAACCGACCCACGTGGGTGGTCACATCCTCGACCTCGTGATAACACGTCACTGAACCGACCCACGTGGGTGGTCACATCCTCGACCTCGTGATAACACGTAACTGAACCGACCAACGTGGGTGGTCACATCCTCGACCTCGTGATAACACGTCACTGAACCGACCCACCTGGGTGGTCACATTCTCGACCTCGTGATAACACGTCACTGAACCGACCCACGTGGTTGGTCACATCCTCGACCTCGTGATAACACGAAACACGCCCGATTGTATCGTATCTGCCGCATCAGTTGAAACTCTGTTAACTGACCATCATGTGATCAAATGTGACCTTGTAACGGTCAAGCCGAGACGGCCGAGAAAAAAGACCAGCTACAGGAAATACGCGGCAATAAACAATGCTGAATTTGTCGCAGACCTGACAACATCGCGACTGCTAACTGACCCTAGAAACAGCATCGATGAACTGTATCTTCAATACAACACCACTATCATCAACAAGCATGCACCGCTCACCAGCCGTGTTATCACTGTCCGCCCCAAGACACCCTGGTACAACAGTGAGCTGTCAGATGCGAAACGCAAACTTCGGCGAGCAGAGCGGCGGTGGAGAGAGACGCGGCTAGTTATGCATAGATACTTTTTCACAACTATGCGAGACCTCTACAGAAAACAACTTATGACAGCAAAGTCCGCGTTTTACTGTCAGAAAATACAAGAGTCTGCCCGTGACACGAAAGCTATATACCGTGTTACGAATGACATCACCGGACGCAAACAACCACCAATGCTCCCCGAATGCAACAGCTCGCATGAGGATTTGGCGGAACGTTTTCTTGTATATGTCTTCGAGAAGATTACGAAGATCCGTCATATACTGAATCAATGTGACGCGCCACCACCGTTACTGCCAATCGACAGCAATCACCACTACCTTTGTACTCTGTCAGCAATTGCACCGACAACAGCCACAGCTATCGTTCGACTCATGAACAAATGTCCTTGCAAATCTCGCTCTCTCGACAGCACTGTTGAAGACAAACATCGATATCATCCCACAAATTTGGGCGAGTATCATCAATCTGTCACTGGAATCTCCGACGGTACCATCTGAAATGAAACATGCGCTGGTCACGCCACAGCTTAAGAAGACTGGTCTTGATGCAAATGACTTTACGAACTACCGCCCTATATCCAATCTCAGCTTTGTGTCAATGTTGTTGGAGAGGCATGTCGCGGCTGACCTTCGCCTCTACATTGACGAAAACAAACTGCTTGACCCATTCCAGAGCGCGTATCGTCCGCACCACAGCACCGAAACAGCACTCGTGCGTATTCACGACGATATCATGCAAGCACTCGTCTGTCGAAAAGGAGTAATACTCGTCCTTCTTGATCTTACTGCTGCTTTCGACACTATGGACCATGCTATACTACTCAGACAAATGAAATCCATCGGCATCCGTGACTTGACGCTGGCGTGGGTGGCATCTTACTTGTCGGACAGAACACTGGAGATAAAAATCGGCGATGCTATTTCTCGCCGGCAACGGTTGAGCTATGGTGTGCCTCAGGGATCGGTTCTTGGTCCTTACTAGAGAGTGTCTGCAAGCATACCGATACCCCTAACGCGCTGTGCGTACTACGTCATCGCGTGTTGTGTTTATGCGATCGGTTAAGTGTCGATCGAATAGGTAAATACTTAACCGGCAGGGGTGATCGGTAAGCGCAACCCTTATCCATTTTACGTTCAAATTATGGATGAATCAAAGTACAAATTATATGACAGCATTGTACATACAAGTGTTTTTGACTGATTAGCTGCCTCGTTTTAATTGCCGTTGTGTTTAATGCATCAGAAAAAATTATTGTTTAAGACCTGTCTCAGCATGGAATACATAACGCCGGTAGGGGCACAAATCGTGCGTGCAATCGTTTCTGTTCTTTTCACACACAAAATTCAAATTCTTCCGTAAGATATCTATGTGCTAAATCTCTAACACACATTCCGTTAAATTTATGCAAATAAACTGTTAGAAAAGTTGTCTTGGGTGAAATACTTACGAATATAAACAGGCAAATCAAGATCTTGTAAAAGGCGCTAAAAACCGCGCATCCTATCTTCGCTGTGATGTGCTTTTGTACAAATTCCAAAAGGATTTAGATGCATTACGGTCTGTCCATTTGAGCTTGTGATTAGGACCACATATCCAGCTAAAAAGGCATACATGTACGATACGTTGGCGAGTGAAACGCCGTGATGCAGACACTCCTGACGGTCACGTATCTCCAACAATCGACACCGATTGCGAAGCGCGTTAGGGATAGGGATTGAAATCGAGATCGGTATGCTTGCAGGCACTCTCTACTGTTCACAATAAACTGTATGCCAATCACTGCCATATTCGCTAAACACCGCTTCAAATACCACATGTACGCCGGTGACACTCAACTCTATTTCTATTTCACACGTGATCAGCCCTGTGACGCAGACAATTTTACCCGCCGTATCGAACAATGCACCATCGACATAAAACGTTGGATGGCGAACCATCAACTGTTACTAAATGATGCAAAGACCGAAACAATTGTCTTCTACGCACCTAACACCAAAGTGCCTCCTGCGATTACGAGAGTCGACGTGTGTGGGTGTGACATAACGCCTCAGCCGACAGTATGAAACATCGGCGTTTTCTTTGACAGTGGGCTGGATGTGTCGGTGCAAGTTGCTCGTACGTGCCAGGCGGCATATTTCCACCTGCAAAACATCGCCAAGATACGACATTGCTTGACCGTTGATGCATGTAAAACCACCGTTCATGCTCAAAGCTGGACTACGGTAATGCGGTGTTGTTTGGCATCAACGAGCGATTGCTACAAAAATTGCAACGGGTACCAAATTGAGCGGTGCGTGTAGTAACGCAGCAACGACGCCGAGATCATCTCCACATCACGCCTGTGTTGATCGCACTTCACTGGTTGCCCATTCGATGGCGTGTAATATATATAATACTGGTGTTGACTTTCCGAGCGATGCACGACCTCGCGCCCGAATACATCGATGACATGATTGTTGAATACACGCCGGGCCACCAGCTTCGCTCCGCCGGAAGCCGACTCCTGAGAGTACCCCGCCACAATTTAGAACGATATGGTCGGCGTGGTTTTTCAGTGACGGCACGCGCCTGTGGAATGATCTGCCGGACTGTCTGCGCCTGATAGACTCTCTTGAACTTTATAAGCCACATTTGAAACATATCTTTTTAAAGCCGCATTTGTCGACTACTTGTAGTATGTACTATATTGCATTTATCTTAGTCATAATTATAGGTTTTTTCAATATTAATTTAATATCTTATTTTATTATTAATTATTGACTTATCCTAATTCATTATTAATTAATTATTTTACTTTATCATTAATTTATTATGGATAAGTTAGGCTTATACATTACGAGTTTTAGAAGCCTTACATATTTTTACATAATATTTTACGTATCTTATGTAATATATTTACCATGTAAGCTCAAACAATTGTATACTTATTTTTTAACAATGTTGTATTTTTATGCGCCTCTGAGCAGAATTATATTCCGGATACACGGCGCTTTATAAATAAAATTATTATTATTATTAGTATTATTATTGAAGCCTGGCCAGGTATAGATGAAGACAGCAGAAATAAATCAGCAAAGAACAGCCTGAAAAACTGTTCTGAATCAGGATATAAATGCGTTTGTTTAAATGCAAGGAGCATAGTAAACAAAAGAAGTGAACTAAACATTATGGTAGAAGATATTGACCCTCACATAATAGAAAAATGGCTAATTGACAGAAGACAACGGGTAATAGTTGATGGGGAGGTTTCAAACTGGAAATCAGTTTTGAGTGGGGTACCACAGGGATCAGTACTGGGACCTATATTATTCTTAAAATATATAAACCATTTGGACGATGATATAACAAGCAAGGTGTTGAAATTTGCGGATGATACAAAATTGTTTGGAAGGATTAAATGTGATGAAGATAGACAGCATTTACAAGATGATCTTGACAGGTTGATAAAATGGTCTGAAAAATGGCAAGTGTTGTTAAATTTTGGGAAATGTAAATGCCTTCACACAGGACATGGGAACGAAGATGTATAATATACAATGGGAGGTTCTGTATTAAGTACTACTGTAAAAGAAAAGGACTTGGGGTTAACCGTTAATGCTGATATGAAGGTTTCAGAGCAGTGCGGTATTGCCGCTTCAAATGGAAATCAAATACAGGGATTAATTAAGCGAAACATAACGTATAAAGAAAACGAGCTAATAATACCGCTGTACAAAACAATAGTTAGGCCTCATTTATAATATTGTATTCAAGGGTGGAGGCCATATAGCAGGAAGGACATATATATGCTAGAAAGAGTACAGAGGAGAGCAACTAAAATTATACCAAAACTGAGGGAACTTAGTTACGAAATACGCCTAAAAATGTGGTTTAACAAGAGACCAGGAGATTGAGAGCAGATCAGACAGAAGTGTTTAAAATATTGAATGGTTATGAAAATATTTATATAAATATTTGTTTAGTTAAGAAAGAAAGAAGGATAAGAGGACATGTAGTTAAGGAGCAGTGTAGATTATATATAAGAAAGTTCTCATTCTCACAAAGGACTGTAAACGAATGGAACAGATTATCTCCTGATTGTGTGGGTGCTAGTAGTGTGAATATGTTTTAAAATAAAATCGACACATACCTTAAAAGGGCGGGATTCACGTAGATAAAAAATAGGACTCTCGATAAGCCAAAAGGCTTCCTTGTCCAACTGCCATCTAGAGTTAATTTTCTGGATGGCAATCTTATAAAATCTTGTTCTTGTTAAATATAGTAATGCGGCAGATAACTGCATTATTTTGACGAACTGTGCATAATGTCTTAATAAGCATCTTTAATTGGAGATGTCGAGCTGTCGGCTCTATTAAAGTAACCGAGTTTAGGCACTTGTACTGAATCCGGAATTTCTCTGTTATAGCTATGTTTGCCTAAAATCACTACCTCAATGCAGGTATTCAATAAAATAATTCCACATCAGTTCAGGCATGTAATGCTTTAAAATGTTGCGTCTTATGGCATATTTGAGGCCGAAATACCGCCATGGAATTTGCCACTCTGTGCCTCGCGCGTTAAACAATGATGAAAACCGGGCGCTATTAAGGCTTCAAGCGTGCCCTAAGACGCAGTAATTATATTGTATTATTATATAAATGTGTGTATGCCTAGGATAATGTGAAATGATTGAATTAACGGTATGACATATCACATTTAGACAAAATATAATCCTAACGGCAAAATCGAAGTGGGCTCGGATACTACACCAACGCATAATTAATGGGGGCATTGTTTTCAAGTAAAAATTGAATGCTAATTAAAGACAACCTTTATAAAGGCATTCTCATATGTCTTAGCAATAAGAACGTTGATGTTGCCATTTTTGTTTACCTTTGATGACCTTGAACAAAGGGCATATGTGTTTTGTCGCCTAAAATCCTCCTACTAAAGAGTGAAAATGACGGAAGCATTTACTCATTGTAACATTCAGAGGCATTATGCCTCGTCATTCTGATACATTTGGCGGTCTAACTGTAGGTGTTTGGGCTAATTTCAATTATTAAGTTGTTAATTCAATTGATTCAATTAACTTAATTTAATTTAATTAATAAAAAAACTTTCTCAAGAAACACAAATTAATTTAATTTAATTAATCTAATTTTCAGGAAGAGGTTAATTTCATTTAAAAAATCTAAATTAACTTTATTTTATTGGGTATTATTTTATGTGTTTCTTAGGAGATTGTCACTGGCTTGCTGTCCGTAGTGACAGAGATGGGTGAACTGTGGTGTTCAATGGGTAACCGGATGTTACAGTTGTATTATGCAAGAGTACTGAGTACAGGGCTGGGTTTGCCCAAAGATTTGTATAGTCTGGTGCCAGTGTGCAGTGATACATTGGAGACTAACTAAAGAACAATGGGGAATGACCCATGGACACTAACAGGCGCTAATCCACCCTCTGAGCTAACAGTAGTTGTGGACACTGCCAGGATTTCTGCCACTGCCAACCACATGTCTGGCACCCATTCAAGTGTAAAGTGTATGAGAAGTCTAGAGGTTTTCTGAAATTAATATCACATGACAAAATCACAAGGAAAAATGTGAAAAGTGAACTCAATCTGGCAATATAATATTTAGCTTTCAAGTTTTATATATATATTTATACAATATAATTATGCTTTATTAACATTCTTGCAGTGTGAGGCATTTGTACCACTTAGCCCCCTCGGTGGTTCTTTGTCTTACAAGTATTAAAAATAACTGTAATGCTGAGTTGAAGTTAATTTACGATTTAATTGAAGTTAATTGAAATTAATTGTTAATTGAATGGAAGTGAATTGTTAATGTTATTTAATTGAACAATTTGGGAGATAAATTGAATTTAATTGACCTGATAAATGTGAAAGGTTATTTAATTGGAAAACATTTGAGTTAATTGTTATTTAACTAATTAACTTTCCAAGTTAACTACCACATGCTTTATATATGTAAATTTATATGTTTCATGACAATTACGTCAAACTTTTTGAATTGTGTTGATGGCAGCTTGCGGTTGTATAATTTCAGATAGCCTAATAACTGAAAATGGTTCATATATTTATCACCTAATTCACAATTGGTATGGTATTTTGAATTATGCCACCACACTATCGAAAACATATATATTTACTGTGAAGTAACATGGATACTGAGAGGCTATATCAGACTGGTTAATTCCCTGTGAGTGTGAGTTATATTTTGATCAACATTTCTGTTTTAAACTATTGGATTCGCGTTAAGTATTTTTTCTGTACACTTTCAGCCTTTGGAAATCAATAAAAGCTGCAAGCATCAAGCAGAACAAATATTATTATAGTCGCTGAAGAAACGAAAACATTTTGTACACGCACTTATCTATTAAACTTCAGCAAGTGGAATGTTCTGTTGAAACCAGCGTGGCTGGTTGCGTGGCAACGTGACGTCATAACTCTTGTTCTCTGTGACGTAGTCCTATAGTTGATCTGGGTTCACCGCGGGCACGTTTATTGATTGTTGTGAATTATGTCTTATGAATTTTTTGAGAAACCTTACACCAGGGGGATTTTGAAAAAAGTAAAAACGCCGTGATAAAAACCATGTAAGTAGTATATGGGGAGATCTGGATAGGCATCCTAAGGCATTTAGGGTGCCTATCCAGATCTCCCCATATACTACTCATGTAGGAGCAATCCGTTAACACAACCACTTGTAAGCATACATATGCTAGTTCGATGGTAGTTAGATACCAATCATACATTCATAGGCGTAGGAACTCGGTGAGTATTGGGGCTACAACCATGTTAAGGCTAACCAAAACAACCTAAAACAACGCCCATCAAAGATTTCCAACTGCATCGTGTCCCTTAAGCACCCCCAAAACTACCAAACATTCGCGAAATATTTTGACGGGGCTAAACATATATCTAGCTCCCCCCTGCAAACATATTCGACAATACCCTCCGGACTCATCCCCCAAACTCCCCTTTTCCGTTGTCTATGACCTAATTACGATATTCCTACGCCTAAAAGTATATCTTGCATATATTCATACACACATCAGCTTGCACAAATACGCAAAATCGTAACAAAACAGATAAACGAATACAAATCTGATTACCTGGACATACCGTGATACTTTATTTAGGTACATCATAGTATTTTATAATAGTAACCAAAACAACATTAGCTAAAGGCTGCATTACGTTCGTATTTTTATTGAACATTAGAAATATTAACAACATTTGGTCAAGCAGGCCTGCCTAACAGCATATTTTCGTTAAACAAAAACTTATTCATAAGTAAAAAGGCAAAAAGTTAGTCTTTTACAACGCAGTATCCAGTCCTTTTGATTACTCAAAACCAGTCACACCTGTCCATTCGAACACAATGGCGACTTCCCCGGGAAGCATTTAGCGACGCTGTATATACTGCGCGAAAACTGTTCGTTCGCATATAGTCATCGCTTTCTGTAGTATGCATAGCTCATTGAATTCACCCGACTTGGAATGATCGAACCAACCGCAAGATTATTGGAAACCGATCAAGAGTACGAAGTTCTACAAACTATGCTACTGCGACCCACAATGTATTTAATTTGGAAACGATTAAAGAATCAGTTGATCCATTCATAAAACACAATCTTACAGTTTATGTCCAGGTCCTTTTTTAAACGTCCGATACCCCACTATATTGGAGTCACACGACTGATGCACTGTTTGTCGGATCGCATTATACCAATGTAGGTTTCACAAGACGGCCCATGAACAAGATCGACCCGGTGATGTTGTCGCGAATCAGAAAGACGAACGGATGATTGGCGACGAAGTCCTGGTCTAAAGGCGGCGGGATCGATATTATCCCGATCACGACTGTCGCTGCGGCTGCCTCTGTGCCTTTCTCGTCAACTGCAATGAATGCCTGATGGATCACATCTGATATAGACATGGCTGGTCCGATATCATTGAAGTCGGCGGCACTGGTGAATGCCAGTTTCATTCCCATCGCTTTCAGCATGATTGGCAAGTTGAACTTAACGGTCATCTTGAACCGAGGAATTGCCACGGACATCCTCCTGATGCGCAAGTCGGCCAGAGCTGAGGTGACGGAATTAAACGTGAGCTTGCTCTCCAACGATGCTAGGCCATCCATCCGTGTTGGCAACAATATGTACATGGCGAGTCGGTTTCCCCTGTATGGCATCTCCAAGATCTGACAACCCAGACGGCGGTTAAGTGAATACCTGAATCGAGCTTTATGAATCATCATGTTGGCTGGAACCTGCTCATTTGGAGACACGTGGAACGGATACGTTCTTGTTACAGAAGGATTAAACTGGTGCTTCCATGTTCCATTGAAGTAGATCGCGTTCGCCAATACCACTTCAGCGTCTGCAACGTCCCCTGCATTGACAATGTTTGTTATCTTACCGTAGGTATTGTCATAAACCCACTTATTGATGACACCGGCGGAGATAAGGGCATTATGGAAGTCGAGCAGTTTGAAGGAGGCGAAATAGTTGCTGGCTATGAAGGTAGGGAAGGAGGGATTAATGGCGTAGCCTTTATCAACAAATAGAGCGTTAGCCAACGCAAGAATATAGTTGCCTTGGGCGGCGTTCATTGAACCGAGAGTAGCACGGAAAATGGCGTGGACGTTGAATTTTAATGCGCTGAATCCGAGCACTTGACTCATCTCTTCGGCTGTTTGACCGCCGGCGCCGGCGTATGTCATCGTAAGGGCAGTCGATATGCTGCAAAAACAAGAAATACTAAATTATTAGAAAGACACAGTCAAACGTTCAATTTAGAAAGGTGAAGCATGGCGCGCCAGTTCCGCCGGTGCAACGAGCTCATTGTGTGTCCGTGCCAGAAGTAGGTTTTTGCGTAATACGTATACGCGCGCAACAACAGTTAAAGGCCATATCATGGGGGGAGGAAATTGCTAATAAGTATAAAAAATATGCATGTACATATGTGTTCTGCAATATAATGACAACCCCGAAACCACACATTTGCTAAAACATTTATAAAATTGACATTAAACGGGACCTGATTGGTGCAGGCTTCGAAAAGTATGTTTTTCGGAAATGCCGCGAGGGGCAGACTCGTGACGTCAGTTGTGGAAAACATTCCCCGGATCGCAAGCGTTCTCGGCGGCTGGATTTCTTTGATGAACTGGTATACATTCGTTCACACATAGAAATGGTGAAAAAAGTGTTGTTGGAAACCATTCGAATCTGACTGGCCATTCTGTGCACGAATTTACCAATGATCCAGTTAGTCAGCAGAAATGGGAACGTTTTGTTCGAAACGGCAAGGCCGACTGGACCCATATGCTACGGCAACGAGCATTATTTGTGGTTCGCATTTCGTTGCGCCTGACGACTTCGAAGGCTTCGTACAATGGAAGATGGGTTTCAGGCGTAAATTAGATGTAAAGAAATCTGCCGTTCCTTCGAAAAACACAACAGAGGCGAAGGCAAATGTGAACTTATATGGTTTTAGAAAATCCGCCATCTTAGTCATTGCAATTATGTCAAAGTAGTGTTCCATACGCTACGCTATCAATAATAATTGGAATTACACCTAAGAAGTCATAAAGCAATGATCTGTTTTAACCTATCGTCTTCCATGCCCTATCTGTCAAAGAATATATTGACACGAGGTATCTTTAATGCGATTGTATGATCTTAGTATTACACAAAGCAATGTTAAGACGTTTGTTACTATAACATCTCAATTTTTTAAGGATCAGTAGCGGATTTCAAGCTGATTTAAGGTAACGTTTGTTACATCATTAATTCGCCATTCCATTTAATGTGTCTAAGTTAACATTTCCTGCATGCAGTTCTCCCTTGAGCAATTTTCGTTACATTTTGTGTTAACATAACACTTTGATCCAAACAAAATATACAGCGGAATGTCAGAAAGATCTACGTATTCAGCATCCATTTGTGATGGCTTGACGGACCAGGTTAATGATGATAGGTCAATTACATAAACATCAAACATGTGCAGAATGTGGCAGATCTATGGGCGCAAAACAAGAACGCCATTGAAATGAACCCAAGATGCCAACTTAACTAAACATGCTTACCTGAACGGAGATAAGAACTTGTTCTTTCCATCTTCACCTTCGATTACCTTGTCGTACAGGCAGAACGCAAATTTGCCGTTGGCTTGAGCCAATCTCCAGACTTTGTACGATGACGTCACGTCGATGGCTTCCAGAATAAGCAACGTTCCGAAGAGCAGGCAGAGAGTGCGCATGACTGAATCCGTCTAAAATAGTGTAACATATACATCGTGTTTAGAGTAGTATATGAAATAAGTCAAATTGTTGTTACATTAGCGTACTGATTGTGAACGAGTGTGAACTTATATGGTTTTAGAAAATCCGCCATCTTAGTCATTGCAATTATGTCAGAGTAGTGTTCCGTACGCTACGCTATCAATAATAATTGGAATTACACCTAAGAAGTCATAAAGCAATGATCTGTTTTAACCTATCGTCTTCCATGCCCTATCTGTCAAAGAATATATTGACACGAGGTATCTTTAATGCGATTGTATGATCTTAGTATTACACAAAGCATTGTTAAGACGTTTGTTACTATAACATCTCAATTTTTTAAGGATCAGTAGCGATATTTGACAACTAGATACGTACAAGTAATACTATCTGATCGTATTGGTAAAATACATACCTTTCCGGTGTCGAATTATGTCGCCTCCCGTGCAATGTACCGACGAATGCAGACGGATAACGTGTCGTGTGCAGCGCTAGGATATATACTGTATTTGCGTGGTAGCTACGTGACATTCGTGAAAGCGCTACTGGCGAGTCTGACGCAAATGATATCTAGAATTCTCTAATTTAATTAATTATGCACACGAAATGTCAGACTGGGTGGGACACGTTTTGTAAATGAGCAACACGATCCACGAAGGCTCAGATTGGTATGCAACACGACTCGACGTTTTGTAACTAAACCGTTAGCAATTGCATGGTTTAAGTGGGTGTCATTTACATCGACTGTGGTTCCAGTTTCCCTATAAAAAGTTATATTTTATGGATTACATAAATTGCAACACATCTATGTAGTAGCAGTTGCAATACACTAGCAGCAATCTTCACATCTTGTTAGTGTGATGTTGCTTCCATCCTCGCAAGGGGTGGTGACTATATGAGCACAGTGCAGACACCTGTCAAACCCGCGCTCCAGTACTAAGACGAAGCCGTCGACTTCCGTGAATCCAAATATAATTACCCATTCGACTATTTTCACGAGCCTCTGGGTATACTTCACAAAAAGTATATGCTTGTAAAGCGAGCAGCGTGTGGACCACCGGACCTTGCCGATAAGCGATATTATTGGCAGAGTTTATCTACAGAGGGGGTACTGAGACTGGTGTAGTCAGCAGCGCCCCCTGACGCGCGAGGATGGATGTTTTCTGATTACAACATTCCTTCCCAAGAATGTGACGTCACATTTATGCTGCATAAACGTCACCTGTTCGTTATACGTTACACCACAATGCACCGTCACAAGAGACATGAAGATTCGGAATGCGGCGTCAACTCATGTTGCTCTAATGCCAGTGCGCAACGTAACAGTCATGCACTCATGGTACGTATTTTTTACGTCCGATTATCACGTAAATATGCTACGTTACGTCTGTATGTATTTTCACATCGCCGTTTACCCTCTGAACAAGACGTTACATTACTTATATTTCACATTTCTATACGACATTATAATGTTAAATTATGTTAGCATGTTTAACGTAATTGTGCCAACATAATAATAATACTATTTATTTATTATAGCGCCAGATCCAATTTTAAATTGTTCGTGCGCTTTACAACATGCAAGACGAGTATAGTTTCATAAAATTGCTAAATAAACACACGTTCTCTACAAATAGTATAAAAGCTACTTTAAATAAAAAATAAAAAATATATGTACCTTGTCTAATGAACATATAATATAATAACCATATACTAATTCAATATATATTTACATAAATATATTAATTTAAAAAAACATTAGTAAAATACAAATAAATGCAGTAATTAAACAAATATACTAATATAATTATTTGAATTATTCCCATGTAAGACATCTGTCAATTACATTCCATTGCAAAGTCTAACACACGAGTGCAGTGAAGATTCGCAGATACGATTTAACAAAATGACACACCGTGACGACACAGTAATTTTTATTTGTATTATGTCTAAGTGAGATCGAGACTGCAAAAACATTCACAAGGACATTCTATGTAGGTGAGGTCATTACTGCCCCCGATGACGACGTATAATAACGTTCACACTAGGTGACGTTGAGATCGAACACAATAACGACGTAAAAATTGAACCTAGCCTGGTTTCTTCTGATTTGGACTAATCTGGTCTGATCGGGTCAGACGAAAAGGGCCAGTCTATCTCTTCCTCTAAGGCAGCAACCGGACACATGACACTTCCCTTAAAGGCTGGGATACACTGGCACGTTTCGCCCGACCAGACTGTACCACACCAGACTCCCTCCGACTGCAATGTATCCACTTCACCGACCACGCACACTGCGCTATTCTCGGAGCAGACTTGACGTTATAATCACGTAAACCCGAAGACTGTCGAATACGTCAGACTGACACCGACTAGTTCCGACCTAGTCAAAAGTTTCAAGTTTACGTGATTATGACGTCACACCGGCTAGGGGTAAAGCGCAGTCGGTGTCGGTCGGTGTAACGAATACTGCAGTTGCAATACTATTGTTGCAAAACAGGTATTTGTGTCATCCAACGCAATGGGCTCATTAAGCAACATTGTTGACAAATGGTTCCTGGACAGTAAACAACAATGGGAACAATGTTATGATGACGCAGATGCATTGTATTGTGTTTTATAGTGGATGATAACGTGTTATGTTCCTTCAGGGATGTTGGACAAGGAGTGTGATTGGGCAAGAAAGTCTTGCTCTGCCTACAACGAGGTAAGTACGGCTCCCAAACTAGGGATAATATCCACGGCGATATAATTAATATTAAATGATGAAGATTAAATAAACGAATTATGCACTGGATAAAAAAGAAGATTACCCATTGAAAAGAAAGTACGACATAATGACTGATTGAGACTTCGGTTCAACAGGTAGTAGATTAATATCATTGTTTTGTTTTAGATGGCACAAGCACACATGCAGTTTCGGTAAACGGTTATGTCGTGTTAAGGCAGTAAAAAGTCTTTCTGGGCTATTGAATTATTTTGCATTCTTATTCTAACATATCTAACATAAATACAAAAGGCTAGTAGTATGATGAATGCATGTAACAATGTATTGCTAACGTATGTGCAAACGATGTTCGGCCTGTATGAATAATAATGTTGACATAACCCGATAACATTACAAAATTACTACAATTCTACATTTTATTTTTAAAAGCTGATTTGAAATGTTCACATGCATAAGTACCTCACGACGTATTTGGTAGTGGGGTGGATGGCGGTTTGTACGTGTTCGAAACACTACAACGTTTGGACTTTGCGAGCTTATTAAGCCAGGCAACACTGACTTCGCAATGGGACAAGATCCCAGCGGGAAAGTGCTATTAGTACAAAAGGGAGCTACTGTACATAACACGTATATTGTATGTTGCAATTTGGCTTATCAATGATCTAGATAGTTTATCGTACTAACTCATTCTAACGTATATTTATGAAACCACGTGGACGACCTAGTCGAGTTCATTCATGACGTCTTGTTCATCGGTGAGATGTAAGATATAAAGTTTTAATTAGGATACATACACTGGTTGTATCAAGTTCCATTGCTTTATGTTTCTCTTTAGGTAGGTAGGTCAGAAAACAGTAATCGTAAGCAAGCTATACATTCTACGATTTCAAATTCCACTTTCTGTAAATTCATACACACTTGCAAGCAGAAAAAGCCATTTATGCTACGTTCGTAGCTAAATGTAGGAAAAAACAGACTCGTAGTTACCTGGACACATCGCAATACTTTATTAATGAATACCACGTTACGCTACAGTAATAATATATTACATTCAAACAAAACAGTGCATTTGTTTTTGTTTTCTTTGGAAACGAACGATAAGAATGACAGTTGCTCCAAATTTGAAACAAAGGATTTTTTAAATGTCCAGGCAGTGTTTACACATTTCTTACACCGCACAATAATTAGCCATAAAGCTGTTTTGCGGTTTGACGAATCGCATTACGGCTCTCCGGGACTGACGAGACGTCCGAGGAACAAGATCGATCCAGTGACGATGTCGCGAATGAGAAACAGGAATGGATGATCAGCGACGAAGTCCATACCCAGGGGAGGAAGTGGTTCTTCACCACGCGAGAACACCACAACCGTTGCTGCAGCTGCTTCTGTGCCTACCTCGTCTACTCCAATGAAAGCCTTGTGGATCACGGCGGAAATATGTATACCTCCACCTGGGGTGATACCACTGAAGTCAGCGTCGGCGGGCATGAATGCACGTTTCATTCCCATCGCTTTTAGCATGTCCGGCAAGCTTTTGCGAACAGTCATCTCGAACAGAGGAATTGCGATGGACAATCTTCGTTTGCGTAAGTTGGCGAGCGCAGAAGTGACAGAACGGAAGGTAAGCTTGCTCTCCAGCTCCGCCAGACCGTCCTTCTCAGTCGGCAGCAGGATGTACATGGCGAGTCGGTCTCCCTGGTACGGCAACTCCAGGATCTCACAACACAGACGGCGGTTCAATGCGTACCTGAAACGGGCGGTCTGAGTCATCATTTTGACGGTAGGTATACCCGTGGGGGATACGTGGAATGTCGCATTGACCGTACACTTGGGATCGAAAGGATACTTCCAACATCCCTTAAAATAAATCGCATTCACCAGTGCCATAACGGCACCTTCTAAGTCGGTCTGATCAAGTATATCTTCTATATTGTCATTGGTCTTGTCCTCAACCCAGTCGTTGATATACTTTGCAGCTTTTGCTGCCTCTCCGAAATCGAGCACCTTGGATTCGGATGAGTAATACTTCTCTAAGAGCTTGCCGTAAAATAGACGCACGGGGAATGTGTCGTCAACAAACACCCCGTTAGCCAAATCCAGGGTATACTGACTGTTGCCGGCATCCAGGGAACCCAGTGTGGCCCGGAAGGCAGAGTGGATGTTAAAATTAAGTGGGTAGAACCCGAGCACTTGGCGCATCTCCTGTTTTGTCTTACCACGTGCTCCGGCGTACGTCATCGCTAGAGCAGTCGATACGCTGGAAAAACAACGAACGATGTAGCATTAAAGGCAGTCAGCCAGTTCCTCTCTAGCGAAAGTCCTGCAGCTGAAGAATACTGTCGCATAGACCCTTAATGCGTATGTCCGGAAGTACAGTTTTTCGTGGGGAGACGTCAGGGCTTGTTATATGTTAGAAAGGAGCGACAAATCCTGCCGCTGTAAAATACTACCACACCGACCCTGGATTTTGACTGACACCTGGTCGGGTCCTGTTGATTGTTTTGAAGTCATAAAGTAATTTGGCGACTCCTTTGTATACATTGATGAATGCTGCAAGTGCATTGTGCATCACACAATTATATATATATATATATATATAATTATGTCGTCATATTTTGCACATTCCCATTACAATAAGAGTAAAATTATTTTATCCGTGTGACAGTCACACAAGATATAACGTACACTATGCAAACTAATTGAAGTGTGTGTAGTCCTTTACATAGTTGGTTTGATGCTAATAATGAAACAAAGATATTGTAGGCCTAGTTACTTATACAATCCACATACACTACATTAATTCATGTATATTTAATGCATACCATATTTATGTTTTCAAATAATTAACATTCTAATAAATATATAATGCATGTGCACTGTGATCATGGAATATAATTGGGGTATGTTTAATACACATTGTACACACGTTTTTAAATGTTTTATTAAATAAATTGGCATTGCCATTGTGCACCATTACTGAGACTCTTTCACTTTACGAACTGAGCAAAGTGCAGCCCAATTACCATACGATATTTGCATATTTAATTATTGCTAAGTAGGCATGTGTACATTTCTCAATGTCTGCATGGGCATACGGATGTAAGCAAAAGCCCAGTGTATTCGAGCTCAGCAGTACACCTGTTAAATGTGTACGTGAGTGAACGAATATATCTTCATGCTTGCTGCATTATATTAAATTATGTTATACATCTACAAGAACACATTTAGTATGTTTTGTAACATATTTCAACTAACTATAAACTAATATAAATTATTTTAGCACCAAATATGTATTTTCGCGGTTTGTAGATTATTTGTGCTGAAAACAACTTACGACACATTAGTTGGTTAGCATTTATAAATATTTCCACATATATCCTTCTCCAAATGTCTCAAATGAACAACATTCTGATAATGTTACACCCATTCTATCACAAATATTTACAATAAAGCTTGAACATCGCGATTAGATTAATATATTTAGAACAGAACACAATATTTCTTTACACAACGAACTTCTACTTGCGGACATAAGCATTAAAGGTCGGTGCCGCAGTATTTTACAGCGGCAGGATTTATCGCTACAGTATAATTAAAGCAATATTATTGGAGACATAATACATATGTACCCATATATATATATATATATATATATATATATATATATATATATATATATATATATATATATATATATATATATGTATATATATATATATATACATATATATGGGTAAATATGTATATATATATATATATATATACATTATATATATATATATATATATGGTTGGGATAGGTTGCGTTAGGAGATACACCTTTTGAACTACCCAAATATCATGTATTGAATAAAACTGCATCAATATATATATGATATACTAAAGTTAAACTTAGCAACAACAACAATTATGGAAATTGCATTACAAAGAGAACAAAATGAAACGCTAGCTTGATTAAAGTTAAATTAATTAGTTATTAGTGTTGCGCATGTGCTAGAGTTTTAGTATATGAACGCAAAGGTAATTGTTATTCCATATCGCACCTATTTGATTCTTGTTTACAATGTGTTAAAATAACAGTAAGACAACATTTACAAATAATGGATTTAGTAAATAATATAATCTGGATGAACGTACATATACGTAGGGCCACGTAGACCACCAGTTCGTATTAGTATGTGGACGTATAGCCCCTTACTAACATATAACAAGCTCTGACGTCTTCCCGGGAAAACTGTACTTCGGGACATGCGCATTAAGGGTCGGTGCGGCAGATTTTTCAGCGGCAGGATTTTTCGCTAAAGCTCTACCCGCAATTAACGGGCGTAGAAATTTGAAGTGTGCTGTGTTGAACGGGAGCAAATATGAAATCGTTGAACATCACAGGATAATGCAGTTAACTGACACGACAGTATTGCCAATAAAGCTTGTTTTCAAACACGGTGGGTATTTTACTATTTGAACAATAATCTGGGTCGTATCTTCCAAATTATGAACGTTCTTACGGGCTTACTAAACACAATTGGCGGGCAGTATTCATTCAGCGTAGTTAGTATATTCTTAAGAACATTATGTTAATATAATTAATAAATGAAACAGTAGGAACATAATATTGGCTCCTGTTATCAACATGTCATTATTTGTATTTGTCGTAATAAGAGTAACAATAACGAATGTTACCTCTCTCTAAAGACAGCTTATAGACTCATACTATTATATTTAACAATGGTAGTGAATTGTTACGTCCACCACCTGATTACATCCGAGCTATTATTGTTTGTATGCCTTTACGGTTGAAGACGTCTAAGTGTACTTGAATATAAAGATAAGTTCTTTCAAGCGCTTGCACTTTACTCCAGGCAGACCTGTTCAATCGAACATCATATTTGGCCAACATTCAGCCGCAAAAACTAATACACGAAGTCTAATCGTACATACGTATCCACCATTCATATAATACAGCCGAATGAACTGGAGAACGCAAGGTGAGCGAACTTATCCAGGGTTCGAATCCTGTGCTACCGGTCCGTACCGTGGTAAAGGTTCGAAAATGCAGCACAGGATTCGATTGGGTTATCACGACTGCAGTACACGTACTGAAGTCGTGAGAACCCAATGTGTAACATTGGTGGGTTGAACACTGGTGAATTTAAAAGACACAACACCACCTGTTAATTCAGTATAGAAATTGTTTTCTGA
The DNA here is from genome assembly GCA_963995525.1 of Escarpia spicata. NCBI lineage: Eukaryota > Metazoa > Annelida > Polychaeta > Sabellida > Siboglinidae > Escarpia > Escarpia spicata. The sequence continues at coordinate 22,005,441 of OZ023218.1, read as the reverse complement.
AATGTACAACACCAGTTATATATATGGCGTGTATTCGCTCAGGACAACTTTCTAGAAAGCTAACACCAATGAGAATATTTAACGGTAATCTGTTGTTTCAAATAAAATATCTTGTCAACATTACAGTTAGACAAACAATTAAACAATTCAACTATAACTACGCAAACTTCGGGATTGTGTTTCATTGGTGTATCGCACGTATGCACGAGACCAGTATAAGGAATACAAATTAGCTATGAGCTGCATCATTGACGTAGAGACGGTTAAGTTGTCGGCGCCCAGGTACAAATGACAATCTCCAACTGCATCCCCAGTTTTGAGGCTCACCAAAAAATCAAAATGCAGCCCCCTTATGACTAACTAAATGGGGGGAGGTGTGCACCCATGCGAATACAGCCAAATCTACCCCCACTGACCGTCATTCAAACAAAACGGGGGGTACGCCCTCCACACCTCCCACGGACCCATGACTGTATATAATAATAAATACGCTGCACGACAGTTTATTGCTAATATATGCACGTTTAAAGGGACCTACGACCGCTGAATTGCGTTTTTATATGATGCAATACTCTGGACGGGTAACTTGATTGCCGACTTGGCGCCTCCCTGACCCGCCGCCCGGGTGCGAGTGCAATCTCTGCCACCAAGTCACTACACCACTGAGCAGCATAAGCGTCTAAACTAAATAGTCTTACCTGAATGGAGAGAAGAACTCGTTCATTCCATCGTCGCCGTCAATGAGCTGATTGTATAGGCAGAAGGCAAATTCGCCGTTAGCTCTCGCCAACGTCCACACTTTGTACGATGACGTCACATCGATGACGCCAAGAAGAAGAACCGCTCCCAGGAGAAGCCACTGGCACCGCATGATGGAGTCTGGTTAAAAGTGAAACGTAGAATCTAAATTTAATCTAGTTGGGGTATGTGTGTATGTGTATATGTGACCCTGCTGTACCAAATGAGTAATAAGTCAGGATTTAAGATTTTTACGTGAGAGAAGTTCGAAGTCGGAAATGATGACTTTATAAAGTTTTCGTTTTGTTAAGAAATGCGATCTTCAACATCTTATTTAACAACATATGCGGGTCTACATAAAAACTTAATAATATAAAGACACTTGTAATGCCATTTAGAAACAGCACTGTTGGTTACGATCTACACAATCACTGAAACAAAGAGGATTTCGACGATTTTGTTCGGCGTAATGCACCATTTTGTCGTGGGTTATCCGCTACCTTACGGATATCACTGGAAAGAGCGTGACGTCATGTTTACGGTGCACGTATCGGTATCCCTGCTCGATGGACATAAGTAACTTCAATACGACCAATAAGCGCCAACCCTTTTGTTGTTGTTGCATACTAATGAGAGGATTCATGTCACGTGTCATGCTATGGCTATGTTCATTGCAAGACCTCCTGTGCAAATGCGCAGTTCCGCAGTCCACGTCAAAACAAAGAAGCCATTTTAGCTGTCATCAGAGAAGTCAGAGTTTGTGCGAACGTTTTTAATAATTATTTAGTAATAGTGATATCATGTCGGATGCGATACTGCGTTTGTTGAATGCACACGTCGGGGACGATGCTGCCTTAGCACGATAATGGGATGACTACAAGTTCTCTGTTCGTGATGGGTCGGACGACAGTGACGCCGAGTCAGACAGTGACAACGAAACAACCATCAGCATCGGTGCCGAGAGCGATGTTCCTGGCGTGATATTCCTACTGCGGATGGAGTATCTGTCAGAGAACATATTGCCGCCAACATTGAATCTGGCGAATTCGACATGTTACGGAACGATATGGATGAAGCCATAGAACGGGCCGTAGCTTTGCTCGAGTTCATACTACCGGAGGAAGACGACATCGTCAAAGCGACTGCTTTTAGGTTTGTTGACAATCACATTGCTGAATTTGTTCTCTGCACTAGGACCACTTTGTAGTTGCACCAGTAAATTTATGTTTCGCAACCATACTGACAATGCCATTACTGTCACAGTATGTATAACAAGGGTATCAACCCTAAATCTGTCAACCGTTTTTGTGAGAGTAGGCCTAATCAATACTTCCAAGGAGTAGACATTTGTTGCTAACCATCCCCCACCCATTTTACGTTTTAGTGTTACGAAAAGTTACAAACTAGTTATGTATGAATATGATGGTTATACTTTTTTAAATCATTTTATCACCGGTGTCTTCAATTGTTTTCTCTATGCCTAGTCATTTACTCGAACTCAGTAACTGTTGTTACTATGTAGTACACTGCCACAGTTCGCCTTAAAAGTTTTGTAATTAAATTCTAGTATACTGTTATTTATTGATTAATTTACAGGTGCGGATGCAAGCTAAACGATGGTAACCCATGCTGTTCCCAGTTTTCCCCAGAGGAAATGGTGGCGAAGCGGCTGGATATGATGGAAATGACTACACGTAAGTGATTTTGAAATTATGTGCATCTAAGATAAGAAACAAAGTGTCGCCAACATCAATTTATTTTGGATTTATTACAGTAGCAAAAAACTTCTCATATTTCGAGCGTATTAAAATTATAAAAAAAGATTTATATAAAGCCTTTGTACACATATGGGAATTATTCTGATAATTTGAACTGGTGTGGAAATAGCAGTGCTGAATATTCTTGGAAAGTTTTATTGAGGACCTTGGTTTATTTTAGTATATATTGTAAAAGCGATACATGAACAAGGAAGATGTACCTTTTCCTTCATGTATCACGATCTTTTATATTTATATTATAAATAAAACGCTTGAAATGAGTAACACTGTCTTATGTATACGCATAATGTTATGTGACTCCTCATGAAAATACTTCAAGTTGTTCAAAATAGCTTTGTAACATTTCATAAAAGTTATAATATTGCTTGCAAGATTACTGATCATCTATGTAGGACCTACTGTTGTATGCTTTAATATTGTTGAGCGATCGAATGTTAGTACCATTTTCATTCAGTTAATGTCACTGTTAAGATACATTACTTGAATACAATAACTGTTCATATTACATAATGCAACCCGAGTTGAGCTAGGGTTTCATAATGGTATGTGTTAATACGTTTGTGTAGTCTTAACACCGTAATGTCAAAATGAAACTATTATTATTATTATTAACGTTTTGATAAATTACAGTTAACCTGAAGTGCAATAAAATTGTACTTTAATATGCAAACTTGTTAACATTTAAAGGATATATTCTTTAACAATTCAGAGGTTTGTGAGATTTTAGGCATTACTTGAATGGCAGCAAGCTTCCTAGTTTGATTTAATGCATACATCTTGAAATACAGTTGATTAGCCGTATAAATGGAATTATTTTAATTTTAAAGGCCCTTGTTGATTTAGGATCAGCAGCACCATTTGACAAGATATTACATGCAAGTGACGCTGTGGCTCGCAATGGTATTACACAAACCATACCTTTCTGAAACCGGTTGATGGCACTCGTATTTCTTGCCTCTCGAATTCGAAGGAAGACTGATATCCTGACATTCTATGTGGTCGAATTTATACTGTGTCTAGCGTCCAAAATACGTGACATCCGTTTAAGTGATAATGGCGAATTTGAGGCGTGCTGAATCGGCAAAAAAGTTTGGAGATGTGTATATTAATTAATTGTGTATCACATAACGAGACTAGCTGGGCGGGGTATGATATCTAAGTGGGCAAACATATACTAGACAAAAAAACAATTAACTCGATACGTTTTATAACTAAACCTGTCCGTATTGCAACCGTTAATGTAGATATCATTACATAGGAATTAATTCCAAGTTATTGACAACGTGCATTTTTGTGGTCTATCTTGATTTTAAACGTAAGATTTCAAATATTACAATTGCATTCAGCAAGACCTCGGATTTATATCAACTGCATTTTTCATAACTTGGAGCACTGTGGTCGCCGTATATTGCCTGTTTTTCTTCTGCAAAGACAACATTTCTAGAGCCGTGGGACCCTTTTATTGTTACGTATAGTACATAACCAGCCCTCCCCCCACACACACACATCCACACACACATGTGCGTACGTACGTACGTACATACGTACGTACATATATATATATATATATATATATATATATATATATATATATACATACATGCACACATACACACATACAAACATACACACATACACACATACACACATACACACATACACACATACACACATACACACATACACATACACATACACACACTCATACACACATACGCACATACACACATACATACACATACACACGCTGACACATACACACATACACACATACACACACACACACACACACACACACACACACACACACACACACACACACACACACACACACACACACACACACACACACACACACACACACACACACTCATATACACATACAGACACATACACACGCAGACGCATACACACACACACACACACACACACACACTCATACAACCAGTGTTGCTTTATATTCGAATTTGATAGGCTGGTGCATCCATAATATATCGAGTCGGTTCTTCAGTGCATTGACAGTTGGAGCTATGTCCATGGCTTCCAGTAAGGTGTTCCATGCATCAATTCAAGTGTTTCCTTAGTTCTCGTTTACTCCTGTTTTTTACAACTTTAAAGAATGTCCCCCTGTTCCTTCGTACAAGTGCAGGTTAAACATAGTGTGCGTGCAAGTAGTATTCTTATCCAGTCATCCAGCATTGAAACTAGTTGTGTGATACGTGCTTCTCCCAGCAATGAAACCATGCTGTCATGTTGCTGGTGTGCAATTAACTTGTTAGTTTCCAACTGTTATATATATATATATATATGTATGTATATATATATATATATATATATAACACTAGGAAACTAACAAGATAATTGCATACACACACACACACACACACACACATATATATATATATATATATATAATAATAATAATGTATTTATTTCAGACAATCATCATGTCCATATATACTTAAAATAAAATAAAAGTATATAAATAAAGATAAAAATACATCGATAAGAACAATATGTTTAACAATTATATAAATCCCGGACCCACTGGTGCCGCAGTTTCGAAGTACAATACACGTCGCTAGTTTTAATGCTATAAATAATGGGATTCAAAGACATGTCAATCCTATTCATTAAGCTAAAAATAGCTTTTCTGATTACACATTTACCCGAGCTGATGTTAGCTGTAGCAAACATGTGGCTAGCGCTACATTCCATGGGCAAATTGTTCAATATCTTGAAAGAGTTATTATATGCAACAACGAATTGCTGAAAATTTACTTTTCTAAAGTTCACCCATAACGCACACATATAGATATTACCAAAATTCGCTGTAAGGAGCTTATTTTTTACAGCAGTTGAACAAAAGTGGAATATATATGTATTGATATATATATATATATATATATATATCATTTAATAATACCGCAATTAATGTTTTTGTATGTCTAGCAATTGTTTTGTTTTTCCACGAGTGAAATGGTTAGATGGCTTATTGTAAAATCTTGAAAAGTAACGCTTCGTGTAAATCTATCTACTTTGCAGTCTGCACGTTCTTCATTACTTTTGTGAATTAGTATGCAATTCAATACAATATTTTTTGCAGCGCAACTAGTATTGTTTTCATCTACAACAATAGGCTCATTAATAAACACAGTTATAAAATAGTGTACGTAGTCAAAATGAAATCAATGCTACGATGACGCAGTTGCATTGTGTTACGCTTGGAGATGGATTATGAAGTGTAATTACATAGTTGTTGAGTAGAAGTCAAAGGATTTTCTAAAAATCCTACTTGATTAACAAGTAAAACTACTTTCCAAAAGTTATTGAAATAAAAGTAGAAGTAAAAGTAGAACGGAAAGATGTTTTTTTCAGGCAAGTAATCAACAATAACTACGGCATCGGCAATAATTACTGGTTAACTCCAACATATATGAATTATGTATATGAATAATGTTCTATAGACAACTATATTTTGTTTTGCAAATTTGACGGCGGGGCACGGAAATGTGTTCCCTTATCTGCCACCATGAGCGCTAGCTACGACCACGGCCAGGGTCGCTGCACTAACTGACCAAGAACTCCGTCGAAGCTACAGTCGTTGTGCAAGCCGCGCTGTCTAGCTTGCGGTTCTTGAAGCTTATTAAGATGCCAGCCATCGTCAATGTGTATTACGTTTAAATGCCATACACTGTTGAATGTTGAACTGAATAAAATTAATATATGTTTTACAGTGTTGAAATAGACTACGGATTAGCAAGCCACGGTGAACTGAACGATAATATGGTACCGATGACGTAATGATACCTCAGCAGCCGAACACGCAAATGAGTTGACAAATGGTGTACTAAAGTTGACTAAAGATTGAGAAAAATAATAGAAAAACTGTAATAAATACACTCATGGTTGGCTTAACTTCGTCTTTCAATCTATACCAAAACACCAATTTAGAACACGCATTGACTGTGCCGAATAATATTGCGATCGATTCGCCATTTCGTGCGGTTGACGAATTCGTATGTAGGCGCACCAAGCAAATTTGCGTTCATCGCTACGAAAAGATAATATTTGCGCACTGTTAGCATACTGATCTTCCCTATTACGCTGCATTAAAACATATCAATTCCATTATTATTAGCCTCGATTATCCAGGCTCCGTGAGATGGCAGCATTGCATTGACTCATCACTACGGCCTGGGTTATTAAGCTCCAGCCAATGTTACCGGTAAGGGGCTTTACCCCAGATTGGGGTAGAGACGATAATTGGCTCCCATGCCAACTATGAAATAACAAATTAAAAAAGGATACACGTTTATCAAATAATACTATAAAAACTAGTCAACATTAAACTTATATTAAAACATGTCACACACAAAATAAACCGACAGTAAACTTGTTTCGTAGTTTACTGCATTTTACTGCATTTTAATCACATGCATATTCACTAGGTGGCAGCCTTCGTGGCTGTCGAAGATTCCGTATTGACGTTCTTTGCTTATGCTCGAACAGAAACAAAATAGTAAGTGTGAATAAGCATGATATAAACACCAAACAAAGAGAGATGTAACTAAAGAAAGTGCAATCGATGTCTCGCGCAACGGTCGGACTGCTAACTAATATATGTAGTCGCCAAAGTACAACCACAATGTGCTGATCTTGGTGGCTAAATCGATAGCGTGTCCAGCTGCTAATTTTAGGGTCCTCGGTTCGAATACCACAGGGTACTCGAAATTTGTGTTTGTGTTCATTTAATTTTGAGATTCATTTTATGTTGTATAATACTATTTTGGGCACTATTTCGTAATTTCATTTCGTTATCGAAAACATACATAATATATCAACATTCTGGGGGGTAGACGTGATCTATCTAACTGATCTATCTTCCTGGCGAAGTCACGCAGCCAGACGAGAGTCGGTTAAGCGAAACTAATAATTAGTAATCATAATTGATGACGATGTCGCGCTTACATTTATCCGGGCGTTAAATTTTAACCGGGTGATGTTTATAAGGCATACTATTTGGCATTTGACATTTGACATTCCCCGAACACACTGTCCTATGATCAGACACGACAATTACATTATTGTCAATACTAGCACAACTTACTATCATCCGGTTTGCGTTACATAACACAGACACAGCACACGGTTTTCTGTATTATAGAAAAGTATGTTTAGTATGACGTAAATTTTAGTTTTTTCTTGTATCCAGAGAAAATACATGCACACGAAAATATATTTTCAAGAAATGGAGCCTTATTATATTGTGTAGTTTGTTCACACGGCGTGCATGAGGTACATTGTACGTGACAGGCTATGTGTTTTGCAGCAACTATTGCATTGTAACACTTTAACACAACTATAGAAAATACTCACTCCACATTTCACATTGTGAGAAACCTTTCCATCAAGAAAAGTTCACATCAGCAGTTTTCAAAAATAATATCTATTAGTTGAGTATGTTCTGTAATATTGTATTGCTACGTCGTTATGACATATTGCTGCTGAGAGCAAGTATTACTAACTATCCATATGCCTCCTTATTTTCAGTTGTTGCCAGTTATCTTAATTATATTAAACCACCAAACAATGAACGAAAGTTGCGTTCCTTTGCTGTCAATCAGTCGGATTGCACATGTGTATATTTTAAATACAATTTAACGATATCGCCACTCACAGAATTAAAGGAACATAGTATGTTCGTTTTTATTTTAAACTACTGTTATGTAGTATAAATGGTACGTATTATAACGTACAGACAGGGGGTTATAGCCCAAATATGTTTTAATGAATCATTTTGTTGGTGATTTTTATGATAAGAGTTTGTATATGTTGTTTACAAGACAGCGCTCCAATTTCGAAGGCGTGCCTTCTAATTACCAACGGTTGACGAGATGGAACTGTGTACCATATTATACGTGATCTCGTGAACGCTTAGTAATGTGTTTGTTGTCACAGCGTGTAAATGGCGCAAAAGAAAAGGTTGCGTCCGCCTGTATTATATTCAGCGGCTAACAAAAGGAAAAAGGAAGATAACAAACTCAGGGGTGCTTAATATTTGATGCCGATAGATTTATTGCATTTATATATTTTTAAAAACCGTTGGGGCATCTTGTCGCACGACCGTCAGTGTTCAGCATCGGGACGTTATCGTCACTGGCCATACCCCTTGGCGTTAGGGCCAAGGCGTAATCGTAAGCTAGGTAGAATAATAACCAGATAGAATGTAGGAAGTGAAAGGAATGTCAAGTAAATTGCTTAGCTCAAACATCGCCTATCTAGTCCCAAAAAATATTGTCTGGTACTGGGTATAATTATCGTCGTGTCCTAACTTCGTGGGTCGCATAATACCGTGCCAACGCCATATTGGGAATGTTATGACTTTAACCCTGTTGGTTAAATACAATTTTTTTATATTAAAAAGGCAGCTAGCTGCAGCTGCATTTGCTAGGCCTAATAAACCTCGTTTGTCAATGTCATCATCCGTTATAAGAGTGTTATTTTGGAATATTCACCTACAAAATTGGCAATGGCCTCAACGTTTTTATGTTTCCCGATTGTTTTTAGCAGTCACTCACATTGGTAAAATAGCATAGCATTTTAAATGACATGTTTTGTTATGTAAACGTGATAATAATTGTTCATACATTTTTACAGTACAACCTATTATTACCTCTGTTTTTGGTGACGTGTGATTTCGCCAAAACTAAATAATTTTTTTTTACAAATAAAATAGTATATTTATAAGTAGGTTTGATATGTTGCAAAAACACGTTTGTGCGTGACTGAGTCTATATACGAAGACTGCTAAGAAACACAACTGCAGAGGGTGGTTTAACATAATTTGTTTGTGCACATATTTGTGTGACTATCAAACATTTCAAGTGCAAACAATTTAACTTATGAAAGCTTTATCTAAACAGTTCCCATGCATCTGAGCAAAACGTATCTTCTTATACCGTAATTCATGTTAACATTAACAAGTTTGCCCCCTTCTTCAAATTGATAACAGTTGGAGAATGTTTGGAGGGATATAATAAATATATATTTCAAGTGTATTTTTTATCACTCACACAGCCTACTAGTAGACATAACATATGTATAACATAAACAATTACATGTAAAACATTGTGGTAAAACACATTATGTTTTGTTATTTTGATAAACTAATAAAATATATCATGCTACTTTATGACATTTCTTTACAAAAGTTTGGTCCTATTGGATCTGATGTCCTGATTTTATTCTTAAAAATGAAGTTAATACATTATAAACGGAAATATGTTGTTGTAAATTAAGTGTCATTCATTTTATTTTCAATAGTTTTACCAAAATGTCCTATTACCAAAATGTCCCATTACCGAAATGTCTGATTACCAAAATGTCCTCTTACCGAAATGTCTTGTTACCAAAATGTATGTTACCCAACTGTCCATGGTCAAAGTGCCCTTTACGTCCGGCTACCGATTACCATATGCATAATTCTCTTTCCCACTTGCCGAACCTGATGACGGATAATTTTGCAAAGGTTGCATTTATCGAATAATAATAACAATAATATGTATTACATATGGTGCGCAATTACTTATATAGCAAATTACTTCAAATGCTACAGTGACATATATCGTAGCAAATGTGGTCAAATAAGTCAATAATTATTATTCATATTGTACTGTTACAAACAGTAGTTTAACTCAGAATGCATCATTAAGCAGTGAATAACCAGGTTGTTTTTATACTATAACGTTTACCAAAATTAGATTTTACACATTTTTTTTATAATTGATCAGGTCAAATGTCCGTATCAGTGACATTTCCAACATATTTGTCAACTATTGTGAAATATATTACAGTATTGACAAAGTGTGCTGATGTTTGTGGAAATATATAACACAAAAATACAAAACGTGTTGTATCCCCTTAATTGTGTATATGATTAATTTTCATTTGTTTGTGAAATATTAATATTATTGACATGTATAATTTAGTCACGCAGCACACACACACACACACACACACACACACACACACACACACACACACACACACACACACACACACACACACACACACACACACACACACACACACACACACACACACACACACACACACACACACACACACACACACACACACAATTATTTAACATTTATTTCACTCACGGGCTTTTTATGTGAAATGGTGGTTTGTCAGAGCACATGGATTTATTTAAAATATGTAGTATCAAATACATACAAATTTATCTGCAATTGTTCCTTTTTGCGATTACGTAGCTTGGCGTCGCGAGCGCAGTCTGTTTTGTTCACTGACACTCTCTTCCTCTGACACACTCTTCTTTGGCCACGCTCTCTCCTCATAACCCTTCCTCTCGCTGCACCCCATCCTTGTAGTCCACCCTTTTCCACCTCTGCAGCTCTTTCACTCAAACTCTGTGAGTTGGAATATTTAGTAGAACATTTGGTTTTGCAGCCATAAGCCTCGAAACGCTGACACCCGCGTACACAGACGATCGTGATGCTCAATACACAACATTGGTGTCTGATTTACTTTTATTTCATCACGGTTATCACGCTCGCAGGCTATGTGTGCTATGGGTGCATACCCCCTCCAGCTGAAGCAAGGGTTCCTCTTGCGTCAAGTAGTGGTAAACACTTTAAGGACACTGGACATTACCACTTGACCTTGAAAATCGTCAACACTACCCCCCAATCGATATGGAAAATCTTACATACTTCATTACTCTCATATCAATTATGTAAATAACCATCAATATTCGCCGCCCAGGAAAATCTTCTACCCTCCAGTCCTCCCTTATCAACCGGGAAAATCTCCACAACAAAACCCCCATCCCCGGGAAATTCTCCAACAAAACCCCCCTCCCCCGGAAATTCTCCAACTCCCCGACTCAATGCACGTAAATATGTTCGTGGCAGAAAAACAGGCCTCCCCAATATAATAAACCATGCACCGCTGACATCACGCGCCAGCTGATCATTCGCAAGTCGTAGTCAAAACCAATGCATTCTATTGATGGAACTGCACGCACACGCACACGCACACGCACACGCACACGCACACGCACACGCACACGCACACGCACTGTATGATTATATTTATAATTAATACATCGTAGACACAGAAACAAGTGATTACTAGCTGGTATTAGATCATTAATTACAGTTACGGCCCAGAACTGCCTTCAACTGACAACACGAACGGACGCGACTCGTTATTGACAGACAAAATTTAAGTGCATATAATACAGAATGTCATTAACGGACACATGTCTTGTCGATAACATCTATTGTTTCATTAACACGATGTAAAACAAGGTTAATTTCACAAACACAATAACAAAAGGAATACTTACGACAATTCACAGTACAACTTACATCGGTCGAAGAATCGTCGGTTTGCGTGGAAGCGATGTTGATAATGTAAGCGGGTTGACATTTGAAGCTCCGTCCCCGTCGAGTTGGCGATTCTTATAAACATTGAACGGGTAAATTCTAAATTTGGTTCTGCGTCATTAAAACATAATTGGGCTGTCAGTACGTTATAATAGATACCATTTATACAATATAACAATACAATAAAAACGAACAAACTTTGTTTCATTAAATCTAGACAACAAATGGATAAGGAACCGTTGGCTTACCAACAGTCCATCTTTGTTATCTACGCTATCTATATGTCATTATGAGGAACATGTCTTGATTGTGTTTTAAACATATTCACGCTACTAATGCACCCACACAATATGCATATTATATGTTCCATTCATTTACAGCTCTACGTGAGAACGAATACCTTCTGATAGCTAATCTACAGTGTTCCTTCACTATTGTTACTTCGTATCCTCTAATCCGATACTTCTTTCTTCTTGTCCTCTAATCCGATACTTCTTACTTCTTGTCCTCTAATCCGATACTTCTTACTTCTTGTCCTCAAACTGAGAAAACATATTTCTATAGATATAGTTTTAACCTTTCAAATGTTTTTTCAAAAATGTATATCTGATCTCTTAATCTCCTTGGCGCAACTGTTATCAAACCGCCTTCCTTTAGGCGTACTTTTTAACTAAGGTTTCCCAATTATGGATTCATTTGAGTTGCTCTCATATGCACTATTTCTAGCGTATATATGTCCTTCTTGCGATGTGGCCTCCACGCTTGTATACAGCATTCCAACTGAGACATGACTAATGCTTCACGCAGGGGTATCATTAGTTATGTTCATTATACTGTAGGATTCACTGACAGTGACACCCCTTCTGAAAATCTAAGTAGACAACATCTACTGGTGTCTCTGATCAACCCATTTAGTGATGTCTTCAAAAGTAACATAACAAATTTGTTAAGCATGAGCTCGTTTTAGGAACCCATGTTGAAATGGTTTTATCAATCTATGCTTAACCTATAAATTGACGAAGTGATCTTTAATTGACTTTCTAATAATTTACGAATCACTGATGTTAAACTCCCAAATATAGAGTATTTAAGTTTCTTTACATCGATATTTGGAAATGCGCATTAAGGGCCGGAACTGCATTATTTTACGACTGCAGATTGCTGAAATGGATACAGCGGGTATTAAAAAAAGACGAATGCGTGTATCGCGTTTTGAAGAAAAAAAACACCAATAAAATCAAGTATTTGAGAGCGCGTCATAGCGTATAGACGCTGGGGACGGTCACGGGTTGACACAAAACACTGTGCACAGATAACAATTTATGTTTCATATCTTATCTATACGGTATAAACGCTAAATATGGATATTTATAAACACATCACCTCCGAAACGCCGAGGTGAATTCGTCTCGTTCTACGTCCACTTCCTGGGCTTATTCACCTTTAATCTACCAATTGGCGATGTTTTTGATATGCTACTCTTATCGCGACGTCCGTTTCCCTAATTGAGTGGTGATTGATTCACCAGGTGGCGCCAAGCTAAACGAATAGTGTGTTGCTGAATGTGTATGTGTATGCTAGCTATTATGAATTTATATACATGTACTCCGTATAAAAAATACATCGTAATTTCACGTGTCCAATAGGCTGCTTAAGATAATAGCTAATTTGGAAAATAATTACATTTGGGATTTCGTTCGTTATCATCACATATGCGTGATTTGGTGTTATTAATGCAATATGCAGCGTAGGTCTATTTTAAAAAAGTGCTATTTCATCAAGAAAAATTACACACACAATTCACACGCTCACGCACACGCACACACAAATTCACACACACACACGCACACACACACATACACACTGTATGTACGCACAAACATACGCGCGAACACACATACGTATATGCACACAAACACGAATGCACGCTCACATAAACATTACATCATAGTTTTGTATGTACATGGAGGGTGCATGTGAGTTAATTCTAATCCTCCTCTTTTCTGATGTTCGTCACATGCACGCACGCAAGTGTATGTGCGTGTGCGTGCTATTTATTTCATAATAATTTGAATACAGCACACGACTGAACTGTGCAAAACTGAAAGGATTATGATGCACTAACAACATACGCTGTGTGTTAGTTCAGTCAGTCGCATCAAGCGAGCACCGCCCGCTAGCATTGAACAATGACAACCATTTCGCATACCGGGTGGTACCGAAACGATTAATATCTACATTTGTTATGGTACACATTAATGCAACCGATTACTTGTTCCGAAGTACCTCGGCATCTTTGGCTGATACTTATAAATTAAGTAAGTGTATTACTATTTATATTTTATACAATAAACTCAAACAGTGGCAGGTAAACACTTCATATAATTAAACATTTCCACTTACCATTTAATAACACAACTGCTTTCAGAAGAACAGTTAGGCTTCCGGCTGAAAAGGAACAAAAACCGAACAAATCTGACAGGTACTGAGACTGTAATACGCTGATAAATGTTTATTGTCACTACTTGTATCGCTATCTGAACCAGCAAGTAGGGAAGTGGCATGTCAAGGACAGATTGGGGAATCGTTTCGAACATCAGTCAAGGTATGCCAAGGATGCCATTCTTCACAATTGCTGTTCAACTTATTGATGGAAACTATTATGCAAGAAGCACTACACCATTCGGCAGGATTCAGGAAGATGTGGAGCAGCAACGACAACAACAACATAAAAACGGCAAAAAGATACTACTCAACAAAAGCCTGAGTGTTTCAGTGCCGATATACGGATGTGAAAGATGGACCATGAAAACCATTCCCAGAAGAAGAATATCACATATGAAATTACATCTTTCAGATTATGAAAATGTCTTACGAAGACCATATAACAGATACGTCGTTAAAGGAAACCGAGTGTCCTCATGAACCAATTTTGATCACAGTTGAAAGCCGATAGATCCAACAGTTCGGCAAATAACCAGGTACAACAAACGTAAATACTACAAGTCACGGACAAATGCGGCAGAAAACAATGAAGACCACGACGAATGTACATAGACTACACCCGAGAGTGAACAGCAGTTATGCAGTACATCCATAGGTGTCG
>OZ023218.1:21920085-21990203 GCA_963995525.1 Escarpia spicata | reverse complement strand
GATAGCGAGAGAGAGAGGGGGGGGAGAGGGAGAGAGAGCGCGAGAGAGATATATATATATCGATAGAGAGAGAGTGTGGGATATACATATAATATATATATATATAATATGATGATATATATTATATATCATCATCATCATCATCGTCATTGTGCAGCCGTAGTGACCCGTGGTTGGGCAAAGGTCTCAACATGTCGTTTCCAAATGTGCCTGTGTTGTGCTATCCTCTGCCAGATGGTGCCCTTCCCAGTACTCGTCAAGTTCGTCTCTCCACCGTCTCGTCGGTCTTCCTCTAGATCGGTTCCCTTCGTAAGGTCTCCAGGTTGTGTTACGCGATGTCCATCGGTTATCTCGTAGTCTGCTGATGTGCCCTGGCCAGGTCCACTTCTGTCTTCTGATTTGTTCTATCACGTATATGACCTTTGACTTCTGCCTCACCCAAATGTTTGTTTTTCTCTCCGATATGTGATGTTTAACATACTTCTTTCCATCTTTGTTTGTGCGGCTGCTAGCTTGTTCTTTGCCTGGATGGTAAGTGCCTATGTTTCTGCGCCGTATGTCATCGGTGGAAGTACGCATGAGTTGAAGACTTGTCTCTTCAAGCAGGTTCTAAAGTTACCCTTGAAGATGTCGCGGTGTTTGGCGAATGCTGTCCAGCCGGCAGTGATCCTTCTTTGAATCTCCTTGTCTTGGTTTTTGTCTCAGATACTGTATCGCTGTCCCAGATAGACGTACCTTTCAACGTTCTCTATCTGCGTCGTGTTGATATATATTGGTGTGTCATTTTCTAGCATCACTTTTGTCTTCGAGATGTTTATCTTGAGACCTTGAATACCTGCTAAAGCCTTTGCATGACTTGTCGACTAATTGTGTCAGGCATATGTGCTATGTGCTAAGTGTGTTTTTGATCTTAGTGCAGGTCTACATGAGAATCATGTTTCTTAATCACATATATAATTATACAGTCGAAATAATAAGTTTCTCTCCCCCTTCTCTCTCACCCCCCTCTCTCTCTCTCCGTCCGTCACCGTATCTCTCTCTCTCTCTCTCTCTCTCTCTCTCTCTCTATATATCTATCTCTCTATATATATAGAGAGAGAAAGATAGATAGAGTGATATATAGAGAGAGATAGATAGAGAGAGAGAGAGAGAGAGAGAGAGAGAGAGAGAGGAGAGAGAGAGAGAGAGAGAGAGAGAGAGAGAGAGAGAGAGAGAGAGAGAGAGAGAGAGAGAGAGAGAGAGAGAGAGAGAGAGAGAGAGAGAGAGAGAGAGAGAGAGAGAGAGAGAGAGAGAGAGAGAGAGAGAGAGAGAGAGAGAGAGAGAGAGATATGGTGAGGAATGGAGAGAGAGAGAAAGGGGGTGAGAGAAGGGGGAGAGAAATTGTATGATATCGATCGTGATAATATATTAATATGTGATGATGAAGAATACAGGATGATTGATATATATATGGAGACCTGCACTAAAACCAAAAGACACTTAGCACTTAGCATATAGGCCTGGCACAATTAGGTCTTCACGTGGGGTGTCTGTCGCAGGCGGTGCGATCGTGTCCCTCCCAACCGATCTGTTGTGTGTGTTTTCTTTGTGTTATGTTACGCAGCTATCAAACCATTTTGACTTACTACATATTCCTTTATTGATTGTCGTCCTGTGCATTTTCCCCTCAATATGTTATGGTGTTATAACTTTCCCTTTCTCATTATTACATATTCAGCAGGTACATAATTATACTTACTGTTACCGGAATGGAGAGAAGAACTCGTTCTGTCAATCTTTGTTTTCAATGATCCTGCTGTACAGACATAAGGCGAAGTCATCTTACATTTTGAAGTTCAACATTAGTGACATTGGTTATATTTTTACTGACCGGGCTTATCATTCCATTTACGCAACGTCCGATGTTCATATATCGTCAATATTCACACATAACTCGGATCATATGGTTGTAAACAGACTCAGTCATGCGGTGGCACTGGCTTCTCCTTGGAGCGGTTCTCCTTCTTGGCGCCATCGATGTGACGACATCGTACAATGTGTGGAAGTTGGCGAGAGCTAACGGCAACTTCGCTTTCCGTCTGTACAAGAAGGTTATCATCGGTGCTGCCGGAGAGAATGTCTTCTTCTCACCATTCAGGTATGGCACTACTTATATTCTAGTTGTTGTAAATGTACTATATACATAAATTGGACATCACACTACAGCACGTTAGGGTTAGTCAAATAACCATCTGGGTAATATTTGTTCGCATAATTTATGGGCCAGCATGCTTAATATTAAACGTGCGTTCATATATGCGCCCTTCCGATTATCATCGCGTCCCGTAACTTTGTAATTTGTATTTCTTGTATTTTTATCACGGTCAGTTCATTATTTGCATTCTTCCTTTGATAATAATGAGATGTATCAACTTTACAATGTATGTTTCCGATGGTTTGCATTGTTTTGTTTACATCGTTTTGTCATATTATAAATATACATATGGAGTGTTTTCTTTTACATAAATAAAACACAGGTGATTAATTTTTTATTTGTATTATCATTTCAGCATCTCGACGGCTCTGTCGATGACGTACGCCGGAGCTCGCGGTAAAACTGCCTACGAGATGTGTTTTGTTCTCGGATTCTGTCGAATGAAATCCACCGTCCACGCAACTTTCAGTGCCACCCTTGCTTCACTAAACAGCCCCCAAGCCCAGTACAAGCTAACCTTAGCTAACGGTATGTTTGTGAATGACCGGTTTAGCATATTGCCGTCGTATACCAACCTCTTAAGTTCGTATTATTCGGCGGGCTTCAAGTTACTTGACTTCGATAATAACGCACAGGGATCCGCCGACTACATCAATAAGTGGGTGGAGGACAGAACCAACGGGAAGATAGCAGATCTACTACAGGCCGGCCAAGTCAAGCGTTCTCCACTAGTTCTGGTGAACACCATTTATTTCAAAGGAGACTGGATGCGTCAGTTCAAGCATGCTTCAGAAACACCATTCCACGTGTCCAACACAGAGCAAATAACGGTGGAGATGATGTCGCAAACAGCTAGATTAAGATACGCCGTGAATCACCGCTTACAATGTCAAATCCTGGAGCTGCCGTACAAGGGAAGGAAAGCCTCCTCCCGAAGAAAATAGAAGGTCTGGCTTCGTTGGAGAGCAAACTTACATTCAAGTCTGTCACATCGGCGTTGGCCAAGTTAAGGAAACGGAGGTTGTCGGTGGGGATTCCCAAGTTCGACATCGATAAGAGCCTTGACCTGATACCCACACTAACGAGCATGGGTATTATACGTGCTTTCACCTCGGCGGCTAATTTCGGCGGCATCAGCTCCTCTCCTGTGCTGTATGTGAAAAATGTGATCCACAAGGCGTTCATCAACGTCAACCAGACAGGAACCGAAGCCGCAGCCGCCACTGCTGTTATCTTCTGGGAAACGGCGGCGATCCCACCGGTGCAAGCGCAATTCCTTGCCGATCATCCCTTCTTTTTCTTGATCCGGGACCGAACGACCAGGTCGATCCTGTTCCTTGGACGTTACGTCAAATAATGTCATTGTGAATTGTGTTAACTACACAAAGGCTAATATACGTCACGCTTGAAGCTCTGGTAATCTTGTTGTTCTTCTTAGTTAATATGTGTAGATTCACGTGTGCACGTCTGTAGTGTTCACGTCAGCCGGGTTAGGCGCTTGTGTGTGTGTGTGTGTGTGTGCGCGCGCGTGTGTGAGTGTGTGTGTGTTCGTGTGCGTGTTCGTGTGCATGTGTATGTGTATGTGTGTGCTTGTACTTGTGCGTTTGCCTGTATGTCTGCGTGAGCGTGCGTGTGCGTGTGCGTGTGCGTCTGGAATGAACATCTGACTAAATATGCAGATTGCAACATCGAATTATTAAAGCAATTGGTCACTGGTGCATCTAAGGGGCAACTTAACTTTCGTGTGATGTTTTGCGTTTTGCTTGTTAATAACACCATCCTTCGACCTGGTATATAAAGCCTTCATAAAGCACGAATGTAAATCATAATAGCTATCAACTACATCGTCATTGTTGTTTTTTGCATTGTCATCATCGACAACAGTATTACCTGCATCTGCTCTGCGGACTTTTAATGAACCATACGTGTCCTCGTAGACCACAATGATCCTTATTCGTATTCATTTACACGAACATAAAGATAAATTCTTATACAGCGAAGTGTCCAGTCCTTAGGAATGCTCAGAGCGTTTTACACTTAACTCATTGAAATAGTTTTCAATCGAAAACCATCTCGACTTCTCTGCAAAGCAGCTACACTGCAATTACTGCATCAAGACTATTCGAACATAAACATCCACCATCATAACTATGTACTCGTTCATACAACTGCGTGAACTGGATCAAGATGGGTTGAACGAACGTTTCGAGAACGCAGCAAGAGGAATTGAGGCAGGAATATATCGTGTAAAACATACACTACCGCGGCCCTCAATACCAACCGACTTCACTAGAGCGTGTTCAATAATGGCGAACAAGAAGATACTACCAGATATATCAATTGTTTGCGTCTCCTCTCATTTCTTTGATCCATCCTTTCATCACACACAAACATCGAGAAAATACGCATAGGCCTACCTCATGCAATCACGACAGTAATTTTGAAAATAGTTAATTCAGCGGCTCTTACACTTTTTGGATGCGTCTCAAATTCCGACACAGCAAAATAAATAATGACAAACACTGGAACATGTATTAAACATGCTTGCTGAACGCGGAGCTTGGAGTTACCAATTCAGCGCTGTTGACTTGGCGACGAAAACAGGCAACCCCTTGGAAATCGAAAACAAAGATTGCGTACGGAATCGGGAAGGTAGTCCGATTTCGAAAGGTTTGGGTAACGGCTATTATTATAATTTACTTCATAATGGTGACACAAAGGAGGCAAACAACCCGATGTGTACAATAATGTGGCTGGATAATGTCTGTCTGTAAAAGTGTACTTTTATGTGGATTTAGTCGAAAACGTCACCGGTTTTCGCGCAAATAACGCATTTTCGCTGGCATAAAACATACTATTACTTGCTCATACCATATACAGGTTTATTTGATGACAACAAATGTCGCGATTAATTGAAATGTCGGTGATATTAGTTCAAATTCGTGTACAATATGGTATAAATTATTTGACATTCGTTATCTGGTACAGCAAGCAGGACAATAATGAAAGTTTGGGCAGTAGTTTGACTCTAAATTCTTGACGACCGACTCAAAACAGCAAACCAACTTTGGATCGCGACTCATGGAATTAGAACCGCTAATTAATACATTTGAAGCAGGTGTTTAACGTATTAATTTCCCCAGGTAAGATACAAATAATTTGTGTTACACCCTATCGAAACGGTTTGTTCTTGTTTCCGTTATATATGGTTTCCGCTAGATATTTATATTATTCTTGTTTGATGCATAAGCGTAGAAACCGCTCCGGCCGTACCATTTTCTTCCTGATCTTACATTTAGCTGTGGCCAATTTCCGGCAACTGGCCGTACTGCCTTTGAAATACAAAAATGGTTCACGGCCATATTGGCCGTGCCTAGTATTTATAAAATTACTGCCTTCATTTGCATTGGCCGAAACAAAAAATTATTACTCAATCGTACCCCGACACTTCGTACAGCTACGATAATTTTTATGAATTTGGTAATACGTTGTAACAATGATATTCAACAGCCATCTGGACTATTGCCGGCCGCCGGCAGTAGTTGTAGAAATCGACGGTTCAGCGCTGTCAATCATGCATCACGTGAACTTGCTGCGAGAGAAATTAGATTCCCGCCCACGGTTGCCTCCACCAAGAAACCGCAGAGGAGGTTGGCAGCGATGGTCATGCGCACTAAATGTTTACATGTTAGTCTACGCCCATTCGGTAAGTTTTTAAGGCGTTTTTTTATTTGCGCTGTATATACATTTATGTCATTTTCTATGTCTGTCTATAATTAATAACCAAGTGCTTCAAGGGTTTCATATATTAATAACCAAGTGCTAAACGTATCAAAGTTGTGCTACTGTTACATGTGGTGTACCACAAGGGTCAATTTTAGGGCCAACTCTGTTTATTATGTATGTTAATGACTTATGTAATGTGTCGTCACACTTAAAGCCCATACTGTCTGCTGATGACACTAGTTTTGTTGTTGAAGGAAGTGATTTGTTGGAAATGTGTACAAAAGTGTCAAGTGAAATGAACAAACTACACAAATGGTTTAAAGTAAACAAGCTCTCACTAAACTTATCAAAAACAAATTTCATGGTCTTCAGTCACACTAATGCCCCATGTGAATATAATATCTCCATAGATAACACTAATATTGAACAAATAAATTGTATCAAATTCCTTGGTGTTTATATTGACTGCAAACTTACATGGTCTCAACATGTGAATATTGTGAATACTAAAATTGCAAAGAATCTGTCAGTAATGCGTCGTGTTAAATGGTTGCTGAATGAGACTGCATTGTACACTTTGTATTGTTCATTTGTTCTACCTTATATGGACTATTGTTGTGAGATATGGGGAAACACTTATAAAAATAGAATCCAGCCATTGTATATTCTACAGAAACGTGCAATCAGAATATGCTGTCAGTTGGAGTATAGAGCTCACTCAAAGCCAGCTTTCTTTAAATGTAATGCACTGACTATTTTTGACCTGATTGATTTAAAATCCATGGTCATAATGTATAAAATATATAACAGATTAATGCAAAATAATTTTCTTTCTCGTTTTAAAGTGGTAAACACCACTCATGCCCACAATACTCGTCAAGAAAATAACTTTGAATCTAAGTATTGGAGAACAACTCTGAAAGCGATGTGTATCAGTATAAAAGGTGTAAATATGTGGAATTGTTTAAATACAAATATCAAAAATTGCACTAATGTAATTGCCTTTAAGAAAAGGTATAGATCACTACTGGTCAGTAAATACAATATATAGTACATTTTGTTTTATCGCTATAATCGTATTCAAATCATTATTTTGTATAAAGTATTCTTACATCAACGATACTTATTCCTATTGGTCAATACATACTTAAATTCTTAAAAATATATATATATTTTTTTTTATACTCATTTGTTATACATCATGTTCAAATCCTTTTGTGTCAAATTTATCTACATCAAAGATACTTGTTCCTGTCTGATGACTGATGTCATCAAGTCTGCATTGTCTATAATTAGTAAAACATGCTTATTAGCATGTATAAGTCCTATGTTAAAATAAGGAGTATTAAATTATACTTCATGTACCTCATTCGTCAAATTATCTTTTAAATTATGTACATGTATTATGCATTTTTCCTTTCAACATTTCAATATATTATATACTATATTATTTATTACTTAGTATGCATTATAGGAATTATGCTGTATATGTATGTATGTATGTATGTTATGTTGAATAAAATTCAATTAAAAAAAGTGAGCAAACCATTGTAATGATAACGTTTTTAGGATAACTAATTTTCGAAAGTTGAACTTGAGTGACGCAAGACCAAGAGCACACACATGTACGAAACAATCAAATTACAAAATGCTCACCAATTGTTATATATCTAAACATCATTTAGGCAGCCTCACATTCATTATAAACTTTAGAATCTAAGTGTTAAAAGAACCAAAATAACCAGAACTTTTAGTTATTAATTTGCGAAGTGCATCGTAGGTTTTCCCTCTTTATCGCCCACGTACACGCCACGTTTCGTGTAAGGAAATATATGTTTTATGGTTATTGTCGCAAGTAGTAGTCATTGTTTTCACGTGGTTGACTCTAGAATATATGTCTCATTGTGTGCGATGACATTTCAAAACGAATTAATAAATTGCATTCATGAAAATGAACTTAAACGTATGACGACTGCAGCCTCAACACTATTAGTATTACGCCGATACACATACAGGACACGATTTTAAGTCGAAGGCCTGTCGAAGTTGCCAGTCACCCGGAATGTGTAGTATTGTAGTCTAGGCCTTGACGTTGTGTATCCGTTGTACGTAATGGATATATCGACAACAAACCATCACAACTACTGATAATGTAAATACATTCGCGTGTAATTTAATGTATTTGAATCCTGTTTTTTATTTATAAACGGTTGGTTTTAATCAATCATATTCGATACACATTTCATTGCAGCACATGTTTAGGGAACAGTTTTCTAATTAACTATTTATTACTGTTTTAAATGGTAACATTTTTTTTATAAACAACACTTTAGTTACATTATACAATCACAATCACAATAGTTTGTTGTCCCTTGGGAGGGAAATTTATTTGGAATATAGCAGCATATTAAAACAAATAAAACAAATGTACGTGCAATTTAAAATGTAAAAATTAAAAATAGTAATAAAAGTGATATCGATTAAATAAATATATGAGTTAAAATAAGTTAAATATGTTAATTAAGTTACAAAAGTTAAAAAAGTTAAATCATCTCACAAATCATCTCAGGCTCACTCAGTGTCTGAGTGGCAAGGAAGACTGAGAGAGATGGAGGGGAACGAAGGACAGTTACTCATTCATTAGTCTAATTGATGAGGGAACAAATGAGTTTCGAGTGCGATTCAGTTTACAGTGAGAGAGTTGAAAGCGGCAGCCAGAAGGAAGTAGTTTATAACATGGAAGTAGGGGATGTTCGGGGTCTGGGGAGACATTCTTCCCCTGTCTCTCTGCCCGTTGCCTGTATAGATCCTCCAGACTGGACTGCTTTTCTCCCACCACCTCGCCACTAACCCAGACTGTTAGTGCCAGAGTGTTACGATGCATGATACTCAGGCCGCCGTACCACGCAAGAAACCCAAATGTAACAGAGCTTTCGACGTAGTATCTGTAGAAGGTTTAGAGAACATGTGTGCTGATACTGAGTGACCTGAGCTTGCGTAAGAAATACAGCTTTTGCTGGCATTTTCTGTTAATTACCACTGTATTTTCACCAAATGTGAGCGTTGTATCAATGATAGTGCCGATATACTTTATTAATCTACTCTCCTTACACACTCTCCGTTAATGAATAGTCCCTTGGGAGGAGTAGGATTACTCCTAAAATCTATTATAAGTTCTTCAGTTTTACGAACGTTCAGGTCTAGGAAATGATCGCCACACCACACTGGGAAATCAGCTACAGGCTCACGCACACACGTGATCAGAGCCGGATAGGGCGACTATAGCTGAGTCATCGCTGCATTTGATGACATTGACGCTCTCCTGGCTGCTACGACAGTCGTCTGTGTTGATTGTGAACAGAACAGGAGAGATCACCGAGCCCTGGGGGAGGGGAGGGGCACCGGTGAAAATGAAGAGTGAGCTCGACACAGCACCATTATAGCGCACTACTTGCAGTAAGAAACTAGTTTACCCACAAGATGATGTGTGGCTTCACATGCATATTGACAAGTTTATTTATCATGATATAATAATAATAATTTAAAAAAAATATTAAATTCCCTAGCAACTACCAAAATCGGACTTATCAGCTACTCGTACTGTGACAGGTAATGATGGATTGAGCGTGGTGGTGCACTGGTTAGACGTCAGACTCTCTGTCGTGAGATTGCGTATTCGATACCTTGTGCTGCCTTTTCAAACCTTCGGCAAGTTCGTTCACTCCACGTTGCTCCAGTTCACACATCTGTATGAAAGAGTACCTGGCTACAGGCAGTGGTTGATATGTGTACAAATAGTCTTCACGTAGTAACTGCAGCAAGGCTGGATAGTTACCAGAGAAGTTGAGATGGTGTTCAATTGAAGAGGTCAGCCAGGAAGTAAAGCGTTTTGAACAGTCCCAAGGACTGGATACTGCACTGTTCCATAAAGGACCATTATTATAATGATGATCGCCTTATTCTATTGCATCCGACGATTAGTTTGAGCTTAGGTATTTTTGACTATTTAGAAACTGTAGTGTTTGAACAGTGCTATACTACACACGAGGTCATTTTATTTGGTATTATACACATGTGGCAGTGTAAACAAGTTCAATCTTAAACATTATTTTATTTGATCAGTTAGTTAAAGTGTTTGTGTCAATTTAACCGTTTTCCAATACACGGGGTAGACAAACACAACAACAAAACTGCATATTTTTATCATAATTATTATCCTTATTGCTAAAAGTTATCTAACAGCCCCAAGTTAGTTGACGAGCTTACCATTTAGTAGACACTCAAGACAATGCCATGGTGTTTGCGACAGAATGGCTTCATAAAGAAATATTTTGTAAGAATACATGGAAATGTGGAAATGTGGAAATGCTCCTTGGATAAATACATTACCATAATGGAACATTGCTATGATTGGCTTTGTGGCATAAAATATGTTGAGGCAATGAAGAGTAGGAAATGTGGAAATGCTCCTTGGATAAATACATTACCATAATGGAACATTGCTATGATTGGCTTTGTGGCATAAAATATGTTGAGGCAATGAAGAGTATTTTTATTAATTGCATACTTACCTTACGAATATGAAGAAAACCGAGACAGGTTGAATGATTATATGTATAAAATTACTGTATACATTGGTAATATTAATAGCTCATGTATAAAAAGTGTCTATGATTTTAATGCGGATATTTCTAAGAAATAAGTTTTTGGAGAAGTCTTTCTTGATTTCTACAAAGAGAATTCCTTGTCTGTATGTGATGAGGACACTCTCCTGATAGATACATGTAGCATATCATGGGCTTGACAATCGTGCGAGAAATACCTAGCTGCTTGCATAATTCGGACTTTTTTGTATTATGGCTGAAGAAACGAATTACTTATCGAACCATTAACAGCATAAGATGGGTAGACAAAACACTAGAAACACGCGAAGATTTCATTGGTCTTTATAAATTAGACGTGCTGACGCATCTACCATCACAGCCTTGATCAAAGATTCCTTCCTACGAATTAATATTTCTTTCAACAAAGCTAGAGGCCAATGCAATGAGGTTGCAGTACTATGCCAGATATGAAATAAACAAAACTAGTGAAGAAATCCCTAATGCGCGATGCAAAGCTGCAGGAAAGTAAAGTCCAGGCAAAACATGAAGGTTTCGAACCGCCACAAGGCAATGCGTTTGCTATGTCCTAAACGATGAACTGTCTTTGCGTCAGCTATGCAAAATATCATCAACAATTACCCCGCCTTGAAAGCGCTATGGACGTGGTCACTGTGTGCCTCTTTGGACCGGATACGGGCCGGACCACTTTCGATAGCACTGCTACGCCTCTGTGATGCGTATATCGTGTGAACAGGATATTTGCGATATACCATTTGTCAACAACCGCATTACACTAAAACGTGGAGTATGGGGTGTTGTGTTGGCTGTGTGTGTGTGTGTGTGAGCGCGTGCGCATGCGCATACGCGCGTTATATGAGTGTTAGTGTGTGCGTGTGTATGTGTGTTTGTGTGCCTCTTATGTGGGCGAGATTGCACCATGCTATTCACAGCTGGTGATGTAGCGTGTATCTTAACATGCTCGCTATGTTGTCGCACTTGCTGTTGCCCCGTACCTCGCCTACATTAATTATTCTTCCACTATTCAATCAGACAGCTATGTGGCAACCATGCATGTATGCTGAGGGACACGCTAGGTTGTGGTATGCTATGCAGCCGTGCCGTATTCTTCCACCACCACCATTCAGTAAGTCAACTAGTGTTTAACAAGTTTGGATGCATACCACACACATTGCATTGGTGATGAATAATTGTTAGGTGCGTCGATCACTCAAGCGTGAGCATCGATATTTCAGCTCCGCTCTCTTGTATTTTTGTATTTTATTCACAAGGCATTGCTCATGTTTCATTGTTCTAAACAAAATATTATCTGACACCTTACGATAACGCATTCCCAACAGTGATGCCACATGCCATAATCATGGTAAATTTAAAATGTTCGGCTGACGAAGTCGTACACACGGTTGATAGGCTGAGCAGCAATATTCTAGTCAAATTTTCTTAAAACAGATTACTCTAATTATACAAATGCAGTTGAGACGTATCGTTACAAATATGATACAAATTTATTTAATGTTGTAAATTCGTAATATTATTGAAACATGTCGCCGAATTTAAAGCGCACACCGATTTGAAGCAGATTTACATTATTTGGTGTTTTAAAACTATGTTCCGGACATATACGTTTTCCAAAACAACAATGGCGCTGCTCAAACATATCCTATGGTTAGTATTATACCATTGTCGGCTTTTGTCTGGACCCTGACCTGGTATTGTGCGATAGAAGTTGTCTACATACGTTGAATCACATACTCTATAATACGTGACGGCCAACAGAATCCCCCAGGACATGCCAAGGAGCATGACATAGATCAGACGTATGTGTCTTTCATTAGGGGGCCGTTTCAGTAAGCTAATATGTTGAGCTAAGAAATTTCATCATTAAACAAAATCCGCTGTGAACATGTTAACATGAGGTGTTTTAAGTTGAAACCGGCCGCCGTGGCACATAGGACACCATTTCTAGGTATGCTAAGATTGGCGTGTACGTGAAACTTCTTTCAAAGAATAAATTTGGTGTAAAAAATAACATACATTTTTAATCAAACTCATATACACATGTGTTTGCCCGTCACACATCATATCGGTGTATTTAGACATACATACATACATACATACATACATTCATATATACATACATATATACATACATACATATTTTCTAAACTCAATCTATGGCAGAATATGACCGGTATTATAAACATAGTATGACATAACGTGCGTGCGTGACTATCAATGGCTGTATATACGTAGGAATACTGCATGTACTTGAATGTATCACAACCACTTTATATTAAATGAACATACATAATCAACTGAACTATATCACGCACTGTGATGGTGCGTCACACGTGTCACGAATGTACACGCGGGCGGCATTAAGTTAATATGATTCTGTGGGCATAACTATAAAGCCAGTAAGGTAAAACTAAAGGTTACTTCTTTATTGATGTAAAAAGGTAAGTTCTTATATAGACTGTTCTAAGCGCTTTACAGTATACCTGTTCAATCGAACACCATCTCGACTTCTCTGGGAAGCATTCAGCCACTCTGCAATTAATGCGCGAAGACTATTCGTATACACGTAGCCACCACTGTCTATAGCCAGCTACTCATTCATACAGCTGAGTGAATTGAAGCAATATAGAGTAAACGAACTTGCCCAAGATTCGAACCCGCATTCTCTCAGTTGAGCGTACGGAGCTCTTACCGCTGCGCTACTGCCAATGCCGAATTCTCTTGCCAGTACGATGTTCCACATTGGAATTCGAGCACTATATAGCGACTGTAAGAAGCGCTTCGAGCAGGTTTGTAAACTACAATTGTTTTATTAAACAATTTTATTACATAAATAAGAACGACAATGTTCCTATATAACATTGTGTTAGAAACAGCTGTATGGACAACTCAACTTAAATTGAGGGACTTCAATAATAGGATTACAAACACGACCGTCACACTAGAAAACATTCGATGCCTGATGTTGAATACTATCTGATAACATGCATTATGTAAATGATGTAATCAGCCTGTTAAACTGACATGATTTAAATTATACGTAATAGGCACACACCTGTGCATCCTATTTCCGTGTAGCGATGTAACGGACAACGTTGACTCTTCTACAATTATAAACAGTCTGTTCAACATATGTGTCCTGATGACATCATATATGCTGGGATAGCTTAACAGATACTGAGTGTGTGCAAATCTTCAATGAAAGCATACGCACGGATAACTATTAATACTAAAAACTAATAAATGCCCGTATATACATTATCATACAGAACTACACTTAGATGTTATTACTGGTCAGGCTTTTCCATATTACCCCCATAAGAGATGCACATACTTCTATCCAATTGTATACGCTCGAAAAAGTACACACAATATTTGTATGTTTCAAACATCAGTTTTGTTCGGCAAACATTTGCTGACGGTTGCATAGAGGCCAGAAGCCAATCGAAGAGATGGCATATCCAGTAAGTCATACCGGGTACTGGAAAGGCTTGAAAGGAAAGGCCGGCGTGAAGGGATAGTAGGATCAATTATGAAGAAACACAACGTTCTTGTAGGGTTCAGTATCCGATCCGCGTGACTGCTAAGCACGTTTTTGGAAAAACAAATAGCCAGTTAGACATGATTTAAGTAGATCGAGTATAGTAGTTCTACTATTGGTGTAATGCCAAGTAGGCAAAGATGGTGCTTTGATCAAAGGAACGAAGAACATTGAGTTTCAACTATCACTGTACGAATAACTGTTTAGGTAAATACGTGGTATACACATTGCAAACGAAACACACCTTTGTCTGACGTGGTTGCTGTGATTTGTTATACGCATCTGTAACCGTTCATCCGTAATTATTTTTTAAACTAAAATTGACAATAATATTAATACGTGATAATACAAGTACGCATGGAAATTGTGAGCATAATCAGGGCCAAACCTGCCATCACCAGCAAGGTATTGAGATTGATTATATAAAGTAATTTGTAAATACTATGAAATACAATCAAATAAGTGCCATTTCAAAAATATAAAAAAGAACAACAATGCTTTGACAACTACACGGCGTTGAACTAAGGAAGCATCATAGGCATGCCAAGTATTATGATGGTATAATTATCAAACAACAAACTTGACTTTTTGATACATAGTATCTACAATATGTTTTTAATGATGGCCTGTCTAGAACAGCGTGTATATATATATAATATGGTAAATGAGACAATTTCACATTATCTGAATAATGGGAATAATGCGCATGTTTTGTTATTACTTGTTGTCTCAAAAGATTCTGACTTGGTGAATAAAAGTTTGTTATTTAAAATATTAATTGATAATGGTATCCATCCATTAGTTGTCTGACATTAACTCCGTACTTTTACGGAACGGAAACGACATGTTAAATGGAATGATGTAATTTCAAACCAATGCATTGACGAATGGGGTTCGCCAAGGAGGCATAACCTATGAAAGTATAATTCGATTATATACATGGAAGAAATGTTAACTTAATTAAAAAAAGCCTTGAAATAGGCTGATTTGTTGGGCAACATTGCAGGATATGCATATTACATTACGCTACTCTGTCCTACTAGTTCCTGTTCTTTCTCCTTGTTAATAATAATAATAATAATTCCGTTTTTTAATACAGCGCTTTTTAAGTAAGTAAATACTAATCAAAGCGCTTCACATACTAACATACTTGTTACCTGCACAGCGGTGCGGATCAAGTATAGTACTGTTGAACGATTCACTCTGTGACTCCATAACTGTTCTTTCTCTCCACACCTTCCTGTCATCAGTATGAGAATGTTACTACGACGTATACAGAGCGTAATATGTTGCGCAATACTAAGATGCCGACGTATTTTGATACCTTGCTTAACGCTTTTTAGTTACCTGTTGCAAATAATTGTATGTTTACGTTTCACGTACTAACACATGCCAGTAAAACGACGTATTTCGTCCGCTATCAATATTGTTTTGAAATATTTCAGCACCTGCAGTTTAAATCATTACTCAACATTGACAGTCTAGACTACCTCCCGTGGAGCGTGCGTCATAGTTGCCCTTCGTATACGGATCATTGCCACATGCGAGTAACGTAAATACCAATATAAATGCGATTACTTTGCATGTGAGGATGTTGGTATTGTCTCAACGACGCGACGTTCTCGGTGCAGGAAAGCAGTCGATATAATTCGGTTTTCAAAACGTATGGTTTTA
Source organism: Escarpia spicata (assembly GCA_963995525.1). Classification (NCBI taxonomy): domain Eukaryota; kingdom Metazoa; phylum Annelida; class Polychaeta; order Sabellida; family Siboglinidae; genus Escarpia; species Escarpia spicata. Next base: position 21,974,428 of record OZ023218.1, on the reverse strand, counting down.
ATTTACATTGTCCTAGTCATATATCACTTGTATGATTCCCGTATGATGTCTTACTACAATATATATCAATCACAATTACAATACTTTATTATTTCTTGGTCAGGAAATTCATTATATATATATAATTTATATTTACCATTAATTCGTGAGAACCCGGGTTCGAATGCTGTGCTGCCGTGTCAAACCGTGGGCAAGTTCATTCACTCTTCGTTGCTTCAGTTCACTCAGCTCTGCCAATGAGTACCTGGCTCTAGACAGTGGTAGATATGTATAATAATAATAATGGATAGTTCTTATATAACGCAAATCTGTTAAGCAAAAACCTCAGTGCGCTAGAACATATCATTCATACATATATACATAACATAGACTATACAGATACATGTATGGACCACTTAGACTAGGGAGAACGCTTGTCGGAACAGATATGTCTTTAACCGGGGTTTAAATTCAGATAGAATAGGGGTATTTCGCAGATTGGCAGACAGGGAATTCCAGAAAGTGGGTGCGATGAAGCTAGAAGAACGCTCACCAACAGACTTAAGGTTACGCGTAGATATACTTAACATCTTCTCGCTGGTGGACCGGAGGGTGCGTGACGTTTTGTATGTAGAGAGCAGGGCCGAAATGTAAGGTGGAAGTGACCCGTCAAAATGGCGGTACTCAAAAGTTGTCATCTTGTACTGGCATCGAAACTTTACAGGCAGCCAATGGAGTTCCTGCAACATTGGAGTCACATGGTCTCGATTATGTTTCTTTACAACGAGCCGTGCTGCACTGCTTTGAACCCTCTCTAATCGACTTATTTGTTCAGCAGGCAGACCATTAAAAACCTAATTGCAGTAATCAAGACGGGACGTTATTAAAGCAGTGACAAGTCTAGCAGAAGCGCTTTTAGAAAGATACTGCCGGATGGACGCAATACGTCGTAATTCAAGAAAACAGGCACGACAAACACTGCTGATTTGTTCCTGCATGGAGAGTCTCTGATCAATTCTAACTCCAAGGTATTTTATTGATTTTTTGAAAGGGATATTACTACCACCGATGTCTACATAATTACTGTCTACCAATCTGAGACGAGATGAAGCACCAACAGTCATTACTTATGTTTTGTAGGTGTTCACCATCAGCATATTGCTGTTCATCCAAGATAAGACGTCATCAATACAATCATAAATGCTTCACTCGACTGAACAAAACTCATTAGGAGGAGCACTTTTTGACAGCTCCGTATCATCAGCATACTTGTAAAAATTGCACTCATCAGCAGAAATCACATCTGTCAGGTGCTGGGAGTACAATGTAAACAAAACAGGTCCCAAAACGGAACCCTGAGGTGCTCCGAACTCAAGTTGACTCGGAGCAGACAATGCACCATCATCAACAACAACAGACTGACAACGATCACTAACATATGATGCAAACCATTCAAGAACAGTGCTTCTTATCCCAAAAGTAACATCTAATCTCTTCAGGAGAATGGAATGATGAATACTCTTCGCGCATTAATTCCAGCGTGGCTGAGTGCTTTCCACAAAAGTCGAGATGGTGTTCGATTAACAGGCCTGCCAGGGAGTAACGTGTAAAATGCTTTGAGTAGTCCTACGGACTCGATACTGCGCTATGTAAAAACTTCATTTACAATCTTGAAAAGAAATGTTATTCCTTAAATGTGTATTGTTTATAAATGTCGTATAGAGATGTAATCTATATACAACTGCTTGCTATTTTCTGAGGATAAATGAAGAGTAGTTTCAATAGTGTACTGTAATTATTTGTTAATTACCTCAGTACACAACGTGTACTGCGATATTCTTCCATACGTTTTCAGATGAAACTATTTACGAACATAATGATGTACAATGTACGTCGTGTGTTTGTGCGTGCGTGTGTGTGTGAGTGTGCGTGTTCGTGTGCGTGTGTGCGAGTATGCGTGTGTGCGTGTGTGTGCATGCGTGCGTGTGTGTGCGTATATGTGTATGTGTGCATGTGTTTGTATCTGTTTCTGCATGTATAATTAAAGTATACTTTTAAACATGACTACAAACTACAATTAATTAAATAACTGTCAGACTTAAATTATGAAAACAAACCAATCATGTAACACTAGCGAAACGTACGTTGTATAATGACTTCGCTACCTACTTTGCTGAGAAAAGACAATATATTACAATGGAGATCCATGAAACGCTGATCCATGAACAAAACATTATTGTTACATCATAGGCGCTGACACTAACCTGTGTCATATTATCTCAACTGACTGTTAACTACCAGTAAAGAGAAAATTAGGAATATCAGACTGTACCCGTCAAAGTGTCCCTTCAATCCTGACCGCACAACATCTGTGCTGTTCCACGTTGCTCCAGAACACGAGACAACGGTCAACATGATGATTCAGACCGCCCGATTCTGGTACTCGTTGAACATGCCTCTGGGTTGTCAGATCCAGGAGCTACCGTACCAGGGAGACGGAATCGCCATGTACATCTTACTTCCGACAGAGAATGACGGTCTGGCGGAACTGGAGAGCAAGATCACGTACAAGTCCGTCAAGTCTGCCTTGGCCAACATGCACAAGAGGAGATTGTCCGTGGCAATTCCAAGATTTGAGATGACCGTTGGGAAACGATTGCCAGATATACTGGACGCAATGGGAATGAAGCTAGCCTTCACAGGCGCCGCTGACTTCAGTGGCATCGGACCTGGATTGCACATATCAGATGTCATCCACAAGGCGTTCATCGGAGTGGACGAGGAAGGTACAGAGGCAGCCGCAGCAACGATTGTAATACTACGAAAAGGGCCACAACCTGTACCTTTAGATCAGGACTTCATCGCCAATCATCCGTTCCTCTTCCTAATACGGGACAACATGACAGGGTCAATTTTGTTCCTCGGACGCGTCGTGAATCCGGCAGCGAAATAATGCATGTTTTAAGTTCGACCAAGAGACACGACGGAAGGCGTTGCAAATTTGTCTACTAATACAACTTACTGAAACTTCCCTTAACAAGTATTGTATAAAATAAATTAGGCAAACATTGAGCTATACTTAGTTGCATTTGTTTACCACCTGTGCAGGCATACATGCATGGAAGAAGTAACTCCATATTAATTTGTGTGTGTTGGCTGATATTTCTTTCAAAGTATTACCCTCGTTTATTACAAATGGAATAAATTATTGATGCACTTCTTTTGAGGAATAATAGGCACTCAAAAATGAAGAAAATTATGATCTGCTCAGCTGCATGTTCTGGAGGAAATTGGCCAATTATTTGTAGTGAATAATAAATGAATGTTTGCGCGTGTGTATGTGCATATATGTGTTCGCCTATCATATCCATAATTACGAGGTTCGCTTTGAATCTTTAAAATTCAACGCAATTATTGTTTATGTATATACACAAAAATGCACATGACATAATATTTGCAAGTAGTAATAAAGCACTTGTTGCCAGAACTAAGACAATTTTTCATCGTTTATAATATTAATTCCGGTATAGATTTGTTACGCGGTGTGGTTGTAGAACAGCCAGCACTTAATTACACGATAGCTTGACCGACACTAGATGACACATTTATAGAAACGAGGAAACATATCGTAGACTACTCTAAATACGATAGTTGGTGGTTTATTTCGAATCATGCCTACCTTCCTTTCCATTCATGGATTACCTTTGAAAGAACAACATGTTTCAGTCATGCATGGTCACCTAAGAGGCAATTCTGATCTGACAATAACAACTAAAAATCAAGTATAAAATTGGGAAACAAGGTACAGGATGTATACACCATGTGCTAATAAAGGGAACGAATATCTTATGATAACGGAAAAGACGGTGTGGCGCAGTGGCCGAGAAGTTAGTGGACTGGACTGTCGTTCGGAGGAACCAGGGTTCGCTTCCTGGTGCCGGCCGGGCGATGGTTCGGTACTGGTTTGGCCGTTTTGTCAAAACACGGGCAATGTCTTTCACCCTACGTTTTCTGTGTCGTTTGGAAGATAAGCAATGAACCGTTAGTCCCTTCTATCTGGTGTATATGCCAGGGAAAGTAAAATATCCCACGCAGGAAAATGGAAAACACTTGTCGTGAACTCACTGAGCAGAGGTGTAATTCTATTAAAAAAAACTAAGACAGAATCATCACCAAAGTGATGTTGGTCGTATTATGAGGCACAAGACGATGACTGAGGGGCAAAGAAACAGAGGTCAACAAAGAATGAAAACGCATCATATAGTCCAGTAGAAATTGACGATAACCGAGACATTTTGTTTAAAAAGCCAATTTTTGTTTTAAGGTGACCAGTAGGGTTTCCTGAACTTCTAAGAAAAACCCAACCAAAATCAACCCTGGGGAACTTTGTATTTACCCCAATCCTTGTTTTGGGGTGTTTCGTTCCAATTTCGAAGTAAAACGTTTTATTTGTGTTTGTTAGTCATATTTTTTTACTGTTTCATTTATTGGTTAATACATTTGTAATGATATATATACTGGTTTATTAAGCCACACATTAATGATGGAGTTTAATTAATCAAGTAAGAAATTAACCAATTAATTAATTAATTAATTAGTAATATATTTCTTACATAGCACTCCGTCCCAACGTTGTTCTGGGATTTAATTAACATCTTGATTAAGATCACACGAAAGTCACTTATACCCCAAACAGTGAATGGTATGGCATTCAAACTTGAATATAACTAGGAGAAATCATAAATGTTCTACCTGTAATCTTCTTAGACATAATTTGTTAAACATCATCATCAGCATTGCCATCGTCGTCACTGTCGGTACAAGAGTTGGGCCGTTTGCGCATTGTCCTTGACATTTGCAGTGGACGCTACAGGCAAGACGCTTCTTTGAGCATTTGCAAGACACACACACGTTGTCTTGGCGCTTGCAAGAGCAACGGATCGCTTGTACAAGATGTTCTGGGTGCTGGTTCTTTGTCTGTGATGACGGGTACTACTGAGTGTGTGTAACAGTGGAAGCCATATTTCTTTCTGTCCAATACCTTCGTAGATATAACTGTCAAACTGAAAGTAGAAATCTGTAGGTGCACTCTGAGTGAATGGAAGTAGCGTGCTCGACTTGTCGGCGGCGTTCTTTCAATGTCAACATACTTTGATGAATTATGTGCATGTATCGTAGATCGTCGAGACTTACATTTCAGTTGCTTTTGGTGTAAAGCTAAACCATATACCGCTCTCCAGCTGTTGCAATGTCGGCGCTCGATGTAGTGTTACTGCCGAATATGGCAACGGATGTTCTCAGCTCTGTTGAAGATCCTATAACTTTCATGTGTTTGAATTTGTCAATACCATACATAACTGGCGTTGCGTCACAGCCAGACATAGCGTGTGCAAATGGCAAGCACTTACACATCTCCTTTCCGAGAGCATGTTGACCAGCGCTGATACTGATTAGTTTTTGCTTGGTTTGCATGTAAATAGAGGACTTCTCGGGCGCATGGTAAAGCAGAATTACAAGCAGATCTGTATCACCACAACGGACACTTACGTTCTCGTGGGATTCTGCAACTTCTAGGATACACTTCGCAATTGTGGTATCCGCATCTCCTTCCTCGCCAGCGTCACGCACCTCGACACTTTCTTTCAGCAGGTAAGTAGAGAGGAGATTAATGAGTTGTTGTTTGTTGTGCTTGTTTGAAAGAAAACTACTTTTGTTTGAAGGTACTGGAGTGTTGTGTCCAACCAACACATCAGCAGAAAGGATCTTGCCCAATTTACGTCGCTTCTGTTCGGGTTCCTTGGTCGTGAGCACTTCATATCTGTAGAACACTACGAATCAGGCCCTATCGTGTGTTGCCTAGTGTAGAACATACATCACATAAGATGAAAACACTTCATGAAAGGTACCTGTCTTTGGCCAGAGTATCTAACGCAGAATGGCACATCCATCCACAACTGTGGCTTTGACTTCAATGTCATCATTGCAGACAACGTGGGGATCGAGGGTGGGGATGTATGAAACTAATTTAGACTTCACTGGCCTTCGCATTGTGCCATTGTCGTGGAATATAGTTGGGGCTACGGCTGCTAGCTCATGTGAGAAGACACTGCGATCTGGTTGTCCAAAAGTATATGCCCTGGCCAATAGTCTCTGGTACAACTCCGTCGACGACATGCGCATTTCTTTTCCATCTTTCAGTTTGACAGTTATATCTGCAAAGGTTTTGACTTGGTCGGACTTCATAAGAACTATGTCTCCGTACTTCTGATCTGTGCTCTAGTGGTGAATTTTCATTCCAATATCCACAGCTTGGTCTACATTGACTCTCTCATCAGCTATGACCCAAGTAGCAAAATTTTGCATGTGCTCGTCATTGTTGGTGGAAAATGGGTTGTGACTTCGCAGAAAAGTCAGGAATTGGGCTAAACCAATACTGTCCTGTTCGATGCGACAGGGAATTTGATAATCGTAACCTCTCGAGGTCGTACGAGTTGACATACATTCTGATGCAACAACCTGGTTTGTTGCCTGAGATGATTTAGTCATTTTTTTAGGCAGTGTAAGTCTTTCCACATTTGTTATGGACATAATGATCACCTGCATTATTGAATTGTTCAGCCAATCCATCACGTCGTAGTTTTGACACCGCCACCACTGAATCTATCCCTTTCTTTCTAAGTTTAACCATTAAACCACCCCCACCTTCTTGACAAATGACAATTTGCTCCATGTCAGTGACCCGTTCCTGAAAAAGATGTATGACGATTATCTAGGCAATCTTCATAATATGCCTATATGTGCTATGATTATGGGTAATATGTTCAACAACAGTTGCTAACTTTACTTTATATAATTACTCAAACAGATATTTCGGATCTAAAATGCTACCTTTCTAACTCTGAATTTTTCACTGATAAATTAACCAAGGTCGACCGTTACGCCTTGGCTACAAAAGTATGAAGAATGTCATGTTTGGCTTACCATACCGTACATTTTCGCTCAAGCACAAATGCATAATAATCCGTAACAATAATTACAGAACTTTATTATAACTTTTCTAACAATATGTAAGCAAGTAATTAATACAATAGCTGTTGTTTATTTAGAATATGGATCTATTGTGTAAAATGTATTGAGGGGGTTTGCGAAAACGGTTTGTGATATTATCGCTCGTGTTTGGATTTTAAAACATTGGCTTTCGATACGCAATGTAAGATCTAATCTTGTGGCAAACACTTGATTTCTTATTATTAACATGTTACTGGATACATAAAATACAAATCAACACAAGTATCCTAACCGTTAATTTGCTGGCCAGTGGAAGTCAGTGCGCCAAAACTCATTTACATTTATGTATGGACAGCCAATAAAAAGAAAATGTTGCAAACAGCGACTGACAGGGTACGTATATTGTTCATGAAAAAAATCGAGGTTCCCAGGGTTGATTTTGGTTTTGTTTTCTTCTGAAAGTTCAGGAAACACTACTAGTCATCTTAAAACAAAAATTGGCTTTTTAACTAAAATGTCCGGGTTTGGTAAAAAATGTGCTGATTTCTACTGGACTAACAGTCTGCATACAACAGCTAGCACACCTGTTTCACGATACATACAACCATACACATGGGAAGGCCATGACTGTCTAAGCATGCAGCGAACACGAAAACTTGCTATGATAATGATGGTACCTGTTAACTTTTTGTGTTCCTTTCACGTCACAAAACATATTTATCGGTATGCTTATGAAACATTGCGACGATCGTCTTTCGCCGCGAGACGTCATTGTGTCTCGTTTACGTATAATACATACTGCACAGTACACACAATAGTTGTAGGTAGTTCTACACACGTGTGGTGTGTGTGTTCGTGTGCGTGTGCGTGTGCGTGTGCGTGTGCGTGTGCGTGTGCGTGTGCGTATTCATGTGAGCGTGTGTTTGTGTGTGTGTATGTGTGTGTTTGTGGATGTGCGTGTGTTTGTGTGTGTATTTGTGGATGTGCGTGTGTTTTTGTGTGCGTGCGTGCGTGCGTGTGTGTGTGTTTGTGGATGTGCGTGTGTTTGTGTGTGTATTTGTGGATGTGCGTGTGTTTTTGTGTGTGTGCGTGCGTGCGTGCGTGCGTGCGTGCGTGTTTGTGTGTGTGTGTGTGTGTGTGTGTGTGTGTGTGTGTGTGTGTGTGTGTGTGTGTGTGTGTGTGTGTGTGTGTGTGTGTGTGTGTGTGTGTGTGTGTGTGTGTGTGTGTGTGTGTGTGTGTGTGTGTGTGTGTGTGTGTGTGTGTGTGTGTGTGTGTGTGTGTGTGTGTGTGTGTGTGTGTGTGTGTGTGTGTGTGTGTGTGTGTGTGATTGTGTGTGTGTCTGTGTGTGTCTGTGTGTGTGTGTGTGTGTGTGTGTGTGTGTGTGTGTGTGTGTGTGTGTGTGTGTGTGTGTGTGTGTGTGTGTGTGTGTGTGTGTGTGTGTGTGTGTGTGTGTGTGTGTGAGTGTGCGCGCGCGCGCGCGCAAATGTACAGTATTTCAACATCAACGTTGTTTGTCACCGACTTCCAGCCTGTCATATCTGTTCGTATCAGGCTGTACCAGTTTCTCAAGAACGCCATATTTCAGCAGTAATTAAGCAATCTTGCGTGCAATAACTGCCACAGATGGTACTACCCTTCTAAGAATGTAATATATCGAGACGGGCCTCGTGCTTCCAATGTCTGCACCACGCACTACCACCCTATTTAGAATGTCACCGTTCAAACTTAACGACGTGTTGCATGCAATTGCAACATCAAGAATGCCCCGTAATTTTTTTCATAACGTTCCAACGTTGTTTGCCACCAGTTATGTTCGTATAGCACTTGTCGCACCACCGGTTTCAAGATACTGTTTTTACAACTAAGTGAACTTCGCGTGTAGTGGCCTTGTGACTGTCACGCAATCGTCATTGCTGTGGAAAAATACAACCTAGCATGTTATACTTTAGAACCATTCTGATCGCAGGATCCACTCCGCTCCTCAACAATCTTCAGAATCTAATGCTAAAAGGTTTCCGTTTTCAGCATATATTGTTAATGGAGCTTCATAGTCATATTACATCGCCTAGGTAAACCACAGTTTGCTTAGACCGTTTAAAGCACTTTGTTGATGTACCTTGTATTACTGATTCAGGTAAATAATTTTATGTTTCAGCCACTCTAAGCGGGAATGCATTTGTTCATAGGTTTCCGTTTTGCTCTTTGGGTAAATATCTCGAGAGTAAACGTTATAAATGTAAGCTCATGAGTAGGGATAGTCAATCTTAAAATCGGTACTTAAATTTATCGTTCGACGGATGTTTACGCCATGGAGCTAAGGAGAGTAAACACAGTTTAAATAGAATAAGCTTCCTAACGACGCCGAAAGTGTAACATATTTCATACTAAATTGTATGCAAAGTGAGAGTGAACTCATGAGCAGGCACTACAACCAATATTTTGCCCTATTTCCAATGATAGTATCAATGTTATTTGTTTATAATGCTGCCTTGTATTGGTGTATCCATAAACCCATACGTCATTATCTTTGTTGATGTCGTATACATGCAATCAGCTTCATCTCCTTCGATCAGTACACGCATTATGCTTGTTGTTGCATGTTATAAGCACATACCCCAACTACAGTAAACGTGCATACACATGCACACACCCATATACACGCGTACACACGCACACACGCACACACGCACACACGCACACACGCACACACGCACACACGCACACACGCACACACGCACACACGCACACACGCACACACGCACACACGCACACACGCACACACGCACCCACATGCATTCAACTCGCTTGCATAAATGCTTGCAAGTTACGTACTTACTAAGTTACATATCACACACACACGCACGCCACGCGCACGCACACGCCGCACACGCGCACGCACACACCGCACGCGCACACACGCACACACGCACACACGCACACACGCACACGCGCACACGCGCACACGCGCACACGCGCACACGCGCACACGCGCACACGCGCACACGCGCACACGCGCACACGCGCACACGCGCACACGCGCACACGCGCACACGCACACACGCACACACGCACACACGCACACACGCACACACGCACACACGCACACACGCACACACGCACACACGCACACACGCACACACGCACACACGCACACACGCACACACGCACACACGCACACACGCACACACGCACACACGCACACACGCACACACGCACACACGCACACACGCACACACGCACACACGCACACACGCACACACGCACACACGCACACACGCACACACGCACACACGCACACACGCACACACGCACACACGCACACACGCACACACGCACACACGCACACACGCACACACGCACACACGCACACACGCACACACGCACGCACGCACATACCAGGCATCTCGTCGAATGCTAGATGTCGTCTTATCCAAGGACAATATTTGGGCGTGAGCAAATGTAATAAATGAAACTAAACGTATGCCGTATAAAAAAAGGCTTCGTTGAAGCTTGATATGGGTGTGAAGTTATTAACTGAATTACCCCAATCCATTATCCGGCCGTAATATTATACGTGTTTATGACCGATTCGGACTTCAAGTACTTCACTGCAAATCACCCCTTCTTGTTCCTGATCCGGGACATCACTACTGGCTCGATCTTGTTCCTTGGTCGCCTCATGAAGCCGTAACATGGTATCATCGCACGAGCTTGCGTGTCTCAGCATATCGACATGACATACAAGAACTGCCAAAAACTACCTGAGCTGCATAATAACACGTTAGATTCGCTCAGATGCAGTTTGATTGCAAATGTACTTTGCCATGATTATATCTTGTTTCTTCTTTTTCCAGTACAGGTTTTGATTCTTTGTTGCATAATATAGTTATAATTGATACGTAGGGCTCAAAGAAACACTCCCATCATTATCATTGCATTGATACAATTAACGTATCATTGAATACGTGGCATACTAGTGAATGCGTATTAAGAAAGGAACATGTTCTTCCCTAGTAAGATACGCATTACAGTGATAGTCAATAGATAGTGTTCAAAAGCCAGTGAATAAATAAATAAATCTCAGCTCAGGTAAAAAAGTGTTGCGTGTTATTATTGTTACCAGCTGCGTACGCATAACTCATAACTGTGTCATTGCAAGATATTGTATTAATGAAGCACGGCGATTCATTCAAGCAGCCGGACATTCGTCAACACAATGAAACAGAGTCTAAGAGAGTTGTCAGTTGACAACGATGTATACTACGCGGCTAAAGATAATTTCGCTAATGCATGTATGTCTATTGTTTCGCGTGTCCGGGTGAACGCGACATGTCTACCTTACATAAATATCCGACCCACGAAAGTAAGCACAAGTAAATGTTGCATAAGATCTCACCGGGAGATCTGGCGAAGTGTACACCACGCAGTGTTCTCTGGCAGACTCCATTGAACCTATCTCGTGATTGATAGATCCCCGTCAGCATAGCGTGGGTCCTCAGTATGATCGTGTTAGGTAAAGTTTGTTTTTGTTTATATTTAAAAGGTGCACCGGGGCTAGCGATATATTATATATGCCTATCTTAATGTGAGTCACCCGACCTTACGTATTACTTAAGTTCATTCATTGTATATATATGTATATATATATATATATAGATATATATATATATATATGCATATGTATATATGTATGTATGTATGTATGTATATATAATACATAGAGGTAAAATATATTTATTCTGAGTTCTGAAATATTAATTATTATACATAACGACGCATCGTATAGCATTTCTGCCCATACATACGTCACAATGCTGACTTACTGTATTTAATTACATAAATATCGTTTTCAAAATCGCTGTGTGCTCCTATGATAGTTTACTATAACGAAATGTTGCTTTGTTAACCAGTAGATGTTTATTTATAAGTGTCACGAAGGTGTATGATTCGAGTTGAGTTGTTTTCAAAAGACACTGTCTTGCAAAGCTGAACGGAGAGAAGAAGATATTCTGTCCTGCAGCGTAGTTGGTCACCTTCTTATACATACAAAAGGCGAAGTTGCCGTTAGCTCTCACCAACTTCCACACCTAGTACGATGACGTCTCATCGTTGGCGCCAAGAAGACGACAAGAAACATAAGTTGCAGAATATGAAGAGAGGTGTAAACGAAATTTAAGAAGACGAAACAGAAGAAACTTGCCGCTCCCAGAAGAAGCCAGTGAGAGAAAGGTAGATGCCATCTGTAATTATGTCAATACGTTGATGGAATACCTGACTCACGCAATGCATCACACATATGTACGTATGCGCTGCTTCTGCAATTGAAAAAATACCCGCGTTATGAATTTTGGCTTTTAAAATAATATGTACCGTGGATTACACGTGGTATTGTATTATATCGCCGTAGCCAGATACAAAACATTATTTAGAGGCAAATAGGCGGCGTTGCTAAAAAAAACTGCATACCAACCTGGAAATTTCACGATTTCTTGAAACATCCTGGGCAAAATGTTAAAAAAGAGTCTACCAACTCAAAATTCGATTGTGGAGGAACTAGAAATGTAGGACAGTAAACATATATAGGAAAAACGATGACATATCAAGATTTGCTACATTATTGTAACACGAGTGCAGGGCAGTAGCAGTGCATGCCACCTTCTTAACCCTCTAACATATCTACACATTTCCACCCTTCTCCAGTCAGTTGTATGTTGCCTTACTTCGTTATCTGTCCATCTCGTTTCAGGTTTCGTATCGATCGTAATGTAGCTTAATAGAGTAAAACATAACTCCAAAATCATCAGACAATCAATTGGCACAGTGTTCACATATCAATTATAATAGAAGTTTCTTTAGCTTTATGGGCTTGTTTATCAATATGCTCATATATTGTGGTGTGCCTTTTTCAGTTGCCTTTTTGGTATTCTATTTGAACTTGTATGCTTGTATTTGTATCTACTGCTCTCAACAGTACGACATGTATTATCTCATTTTATCTCCAACCTGTCTTTTTCTATTTATTCCAACTATTTCTCCTCACCCGCTGTCCCTCTACCATACCCTTCATCATCCAGCCAACCAAACGATTGTCTCATTTATTCTGTGATAAGTGCTCGTACTTATGTTGTCTTTGTTGGGTGTACTGATGCATTGGTGTGATTAGTGTTTGTAGAAACAGTCCGACCATATCTGGAGAATGAGTAACAGTAATTGTTTGCTGAAAGTTCCTTCAATATTCACAAAAATATTTTGGTAGGGTTTTAAATTGTACACCCCTACTCCGATATAGAGCAAGTATTTACACACGTTGATTGCAGCGCAGCAACAATTTGTTTGGGTCGGTAGTGTACTATTGTTATGGGCGGCTCCGGGACGGTCTGGCCTGATGCCTTCCCTGGGCCCTTGGATTGGAGATTTTGTAAACGTCGCCGCGAGAAATGTGCAATCCCCCACCCCCCACCCCAGTCTTCCCATGTCAAGATCCGACAGCGGAGTCGTGCTGAACATCCGGCTCAGTCCTCCCAGTATGCATTTGTTTCGGTCAACAGTGGAGGTGTTTTGGCGAGCCTCAAGGGGGTGAAATCGGAGGTTTTGAATCAAATTTATTAACACAGTGATTGCCACTGTGCACATATAATATATACAATAGTCACATCTTGTGCACAGACAGGTACATCCAGATTACAGAGCGATGGACCACACATGTTATGTACGACACATTTTGTACATTTAGAATAATCATACTAGACATTTACCAAAACACCCCTGATTGCTGTTATATTAAATTACAGCATACCGACTGTAATATGTTTACAGTATATAAAACACAAGGGAAAAAGATACCTGGTGTGCAGACTGCACACCTTTCTATAGTACTAGCTACAGTAATTCAGCTTGATATATACAAAAGTGGGGGATAACAAAAACCTGGCCTCCCATGTTCACATGTGGTGGCCCTCACCCTCAGTCTAGTATGATTATTCTAAATGTACAAAATGTGTCGTACATAACATGTGTGGTCCTTCACTCTGTAATCTGGATGTACCTGGCTGTGCACAAGATGTGACTATTGTATATATTATATGTGCAAAGTGGCAATCCCTGTGTTAATAAATTTGATTGCCCAATACCAACCTACCCAATAGTTGGCGTAAATTCAGTACAAACAGAAAAAGGGCTGCATGAACATAACACGGATACACCGGGATTAGGGGGGGGGGGGTACCGAGTAGAGTAGTACACGAAAGGTAAGTTCTTATATAGCGCAGTATCCAGTCCTTAGGACTTATTGTCTTCCGTCGTATATCTTGTTAAAAATCTGACCATAAAGTGTTTCGTTATGATGAGATATAATATAACCTTTGAAAAGCGACGAATGCGAGAATATTTGATCCAGCAGATGCCCAAGTAACGTGATGCATATTTAATACAGTTGTCAACATTGTTGGCAATGACAATTGACAAATGATGACAACTTATTTTATTGTTCCATCCGATCCCTTTCAGGTATAAGAAACATTCGTATACATTTTCAAAAGTTAAATGTAACAAATATATGATATAACAATAAAATAACCACTATGTGTGTTAATTATTCAATACATAACACATTATTTAACTTAACACAATTACGTGAATTATATTTATGAAAAAGGAAACAACGACATTATATATTAAGTAAATTTGGCTAGATTACATAATTGTTTAAAATTTTTAACATTCAACAATTGACTCAATTTAAACGCATCCGGTCTTACTCTGAAATAATTATCGATGTAAATATTGTTGCCGAATAGTTTCAATTCTGGACATACCAGAATATAATTAAATTCGGCTCCGGGTTCCTGACTATTACAAAGAGTACGGGATTTTGGAGTCTGCCATGTTAAATAACGATCTTTAGCAACTGGTAAATTATGGTTCCCACATCTAAATGTGCATAAATGTATCCATTCCAGTTTTGTAATGCAATGTCTTGTAATTTAAATTTAAAATGTTATTGAACCCAGTTTTTGTTTACTGTATCTTAATCAAACCAGACATTAGAGAAACCACAAGTATCAAAAATATATTTGATCTTCATAATCCATCTCGATTTAAAGCAGTTTTTGTCATGTAATGTTCTTAACAATTGATAAGTTATATGTGATCATTTTGATTTCTTCCCTTGAATTATTCTAACCCAAAAATGATCATTCTCAAGCAAACAGTAACAATAAGATTAAAACGTATCGGTGTTATCAGTTGATTAAATAGGCCACATTGTATGTCGACACGAAGTGATAAGTCTCTTCCTTTTTGAACAAGACTAAACATTGCCCGTCTGGCTTGATTTACTTGTTTAAGCATTGCCTTAGTAATTAAGCCATTATAATTGAAAGTAGTACCTAAATACACATAATCATCTACCACATCAAATTTTTTATTACAAATGAGGAACTCTGGAAATTTTCTTCATTTTCCTCGTGAAAAGATGGCTACACTTTGTTTTACTTGTATTCAGTTTTAAATGCAAGCAATTGCTGTAATCGTAAACAGCTCTTAATTTCACGCAACTCGCAACAATAGTTGTACAGTGTACGGGCAGCATTAAGCCATTTGTAAATTTTCAGACGTCTTTGCCATAACTACTGTGTCATCGGCATATAAAAGGACGTACAAACGTAAGAATAATGTCACTTCATCATTCTGAAAGTTGCACGAATTCCAGAATCAATCATTTCAAGACCTTTGTTCGTGATTTGAATACTTCTTCAATGGCTTCTGCTATTGCACCAGCAACATTTTAGCAAATGTCCTTCTTGATTCAAACGTTCTTGGTTCAAGGCAAGACTTGGCGGAGGTCGCGCGCATAATTGTTATTGTGACGTAGGTAAACCGCGACGTACTGGCTCCCCTACAGTGTAAGTAGGCCCTTGTGTAATTTCGTGCAGAATGTTTGTTAAAAGCAAACTTTCACATGATTTTGAATCTTTAGGATATAAAGGTTTAATATATATTTCGGTGGCAATTTTTCTAAATAGGATAAGTTTACCAAATTCAAGATGGCCGCCCACCGTACAAATTGCGGTTATTTTTCATTTAAATATTATTTTTAATAATTCCTTATTATGTTTATAATGGTATCTGGAACCCATAGCAATGACAATACTCTGTTACATTAATGTTTGTATATTTAGATACATACGAAACGTAGTAGAGGGTCGCCATCTTGAATTTTAAAATGGCGGTTGTAAAAAAGAATTGTCCGCCAGCATGAACATCACCATTTATCATGGAGTAGTTCGCTTTCACGTTGTATTCTGAGATCGTCCATCTTTAAATACAAAAGTCTAGTGAATCAACATGCCGCATACACTATATTGCTCTATACATCACTTTCCTCAACTCGATATATATATATATATTGTATCAACTAATAATTTGTTTCACACAATTTTAAGATAAAACGGCACAAACCACGAAGTATCCATGCGGCATACATTTTTTATTCAGCGAGCCGGACCTGGGAACCGGTAATTTTGCAAAAGCATAATTTATCAAATAACATATCAAATGCCAAAGTGACATATATATAATCAAATAAATATTGTTCGCGTTGCACATCATATCTTTTTAGGAACAGTTTAAAAGAGTAGATTTAGTCAGAATGCATCTCCAAGCTACAGGAGGGAATTTATTTAAAGCAATTCTTTGGTCATTTTAATTTCAATAAACCTGTTAATATGACTAATTCATGTTATTCTACACATTAATTTTATTAGAAATGCCGCGAACTGGAAACTCCGCGTACATAAATATATGTATTGTGATGGTGTCATTTGTACTTAAACAAGTGACCATCACAATATATAGATGTAATAACTCCAGTTTCCAGTTCGCGCCAACGTTCACATCCATATAAAGTATGCTCATGAATATTCGGTACCGTCCATCAGATTTCGGTTACCTCCGCTGAAATTTATGGGGCAAGAAAACCATCCAGCATATTTGTGGGTTGATTTTTTGGCCAAAACATAGCCCGTACCCTCTAAAGTTACGGGAACCTATTTTGTTAAATTGGTATACAATAACATAATGTTAGTCTACATTGTAACCCATATTAAATTTGTATACAGTATTGTGAAACTCACTGGCAATACCCATGGTAGTTTATAGTCCACTTGTCTTTTCATGAACCTAGAAATGTTCTATCCTATGAACTATTTTGTTAATTTATATTCATATGGGGTCCTAGAATAAATTCAGCTTGGTTGCCCAAACAGCAACTTTGGGCATCTCTGGTAATATGCATAAATCCAAGATGGCGACCTGTCGATATCTTGAAAAATTTACGTTAGAACCACTTGTCCTAGAATTGTGTATAATATCAATTTTAAGGTGTGTTGGCATGCGTAGAATCAATTTCTGATGTTATTCTTTCAGTTCAAGGTTAAGATCAGATGTTGAAGGTCAGGGGAAGGTCAAATTTGATCGCTCGGTGGACAATGAATGGTAACTTCTACTAAATTATATTTTAGTTTATTCATGCACATAAATGGATAATCTTACAATATTTGACACATTTGTTCGTGAGTTAAAACAGTAATCAGTCATAGTTGAAACACGTAGTCACATCTGTTACACTTAGTGTATAGTGCAAATATCATTATGAATATTGGCATTCACATTTCTTTGTGAGGGAAATTTTTGCATTAAGTAATCATGTATGAAAGTCATTGTAGGTATGTTACAAAAATTGATATCCGTAACTATAGATAAAAGTCAGTGTTATACAATGCTACGCTATAAGCGTAAGGTTTATGCTATCTTAGTATATATCTATCTCACCTTTTATCTACTCCCACTTATCATCCAGGTAATCAGGATCAACAAGACCATCCTCAACGTCCTCCTGCTGAAATGAATGTGGCTGATTCGAGTGTGCTTAGAGAAAAGATGGAGAGCAAGTACATCGCCAGTCTTCCCGATGGGTTCTACGATCCCATCAGTAGTCCCATCTAGGCGATGAATATTCTAAAGAAGCAGGACAAGGGCAACAAGGGCAGACCAGTCATCGATCTTGAGAACATTTTTCTCCGGCTCTTGATGATTGATCTGCGACGGCAGATAGAGCTTGGGCCTCTGTTCAACTACTAAGTAAACAAATTGGGGCTGGTCAAGCGTCTGGGTGTGCTCGAGATCTCGCCATCTACTGCGGAAATTGTCATCGTGGATGTTCAGCAACTGTTCTACCGTGTCATATGGCCACACGGCGGGAGCCCCTCAGATCTGATCGCATCCATCCAGGGTCGGCTGAGTCACTATCCAGATGGCACTGAGAAAATCATTGTCTTCGACACGTACCAATATGTATCTGCCAAGGATCACGAGAGAACACGGCGGGTTAGTGAAGTTACCCACATCTAAGAGCTCTCTATCACCAGTCCTCTGCCCAAAATAGATGCAATCCTGAAGAGCAAGAACAAGAAAGACAAGATGAACGCACTAAACTCCTTGCTCACTGGGGACTTCCCGAGTTTGGATGATGTGCTGGGGGAGGAGGGCGGCACACAGGCGGATCTGATGGAGACGGCGAAAACCTTCTTCATCGTTCTGTATGGTCAGCCACCGGGGACATCCATGGAGTCTACCCGCTTCGCACTCTTCACCAAGAAGAAGAAAAGTCCCAACGTCAAGGCCCTGCCTCCAACATCCACCAACCTGTTCCTGCACGTGTTGCGGGTGCATCTGCAGGTCATGCTGTGGAAAGCTGCAGACCAACAAGCCCCACCCGATGAGTGGGAGATCCGGGATGGCGTTCCCTCTTCTGTTATTGCTCTGGGTGACATAGGTCCACCACACCTGGGTGATGTGATTCATTGTGAGAGTAGGGCACAGGGCAAGAGTTGCAACACGGAGGTTTATGGCTGCGACAAAGAACACCTTTCGTGCACGTCATACTGCAACTGTTCTGACGAAGAGGGCTGCTGTAATCCGTAGTCAAGGACAGAAGAGGCTCAGGCTGGCGACGAGGAGGGTGTCGAGATGGAGGATGTTGAGGAGGAGGATTTTTAGAGTGATAGTGTACAGGATGAGGATGTAAATAAGGAGGATGAAGGTCGTGAGTATGTTGAGGATGGACTTCCTGATCTTGATTATCTGGACGAATTATTAGGCAATATCTGCAGTTACTAAGATATCGTAAACCTTATGCTTATAACATAGCATCGTGTAAAACTATCTTTTATTCATAGTTACGGATATCAATCAGATGTGATTACGTGTTTGAAATATGACTGATTACTGTTTTTTCTCACGAAAAAATGTGTCAAATGTTGTACGATTATCCATTTATGTGCATGAATAAACTAAAATATAACTTAGTAGAAGTCTCCATTCATTGTCCACCGAGCGGTTAAATTTGACCTGAACCTGACCTTCAGCATATGATCTTGACCTTGAACTGAAAATGAACATAAAAATGGATTATACGCACACCAACACCCCTTAAAAGAGGTATCATACATAATTCTAGGACAAGTGGTTCTGAAGTGAATTTTTCAAGATATCGACAAGTCGCCATCTTGGATTTATGCAAATTACCAGAGTTGCCCAAAGTTGCTGTTTGGACAACCAAGCTGAATGTGTTCTAGGACCCCATGTGAGTACAAATAAACAAAAAAGTTCACAGGATAGAACATTTCTAGGTTGGCTTTTGAATACATAATTTGTATGACTGTGAAATGGACTATTAGAGCAATTTTGGAAATCTTTATGGGTGCACATATTGAGTTCCTGGCGAAAACATGTCACCACCCAATATAATCATCAACACCTTTTTGACCTTAAAATACGCATTAAAACACAAGTGCAAACATTTATCCAAATTAATAACTGTTACTATTGTAGCACGTTATGATATACAACTCCTGGCTATATGAGTAATGTCACAGCTTTTGTTGGTAAAAACATTGATTTTGTAGTCAAAACAGAATCTCACCATGTAAAGAAGATAGTGCCTTTCTTGTTTCCACAATACACGGTAAAGCACCAGCATAAAACATTCATAAAATAGTAATTATTCCTGGTAATAATTACAATAATACAAGTTCTTTTACCGCACGATCTGTAACTATTAGTTACTCAATGCGCTCACAATATAAAAAGATTATAAAACAAATAAAATAACATAAATTAGTTATTAATTTATTTATTTACAAGATAAATAAATAAATAAATAATAAATTTAAAAAGATTAATAAATTAACAAGAGTCACTAAAACGTCCTGTAAATAAATCTTGCTATTGTCCACCATATGTTTGTTTAAATAAATAAGTCTTCAGTGACGTTTAAATAAAAACACAGACGGGGCTTCTCGTAGAGTCAGTGGCAGTTCGTTCCATTTGGCAGAACCAGTTATGCCAAACGCTCGCTTGCCGATGGATTTAGATGCTGGTGGAACTGCAAGCTGAAGATAGTCATGAAGCTGCCGAAGACGAGGATTGCGAGTTCGTGGATGTAGTGGATGTGCAAGTTACTCCGGCGCCAAACCATGGAGCGCGTTATAAATACACACAAGTACTTTAAACACAATGCGTTGTCTGACTGGCATCCAGTGCAGGTGCACCAGTACTGACGTGATGTGTGAAGATATAGGTGTGAGATCAACACAACTAGGCGGGCTGCCATATTGTGTATCTTCTGGAGACGTGCTAAGTGAAATTCGGGTAGGTCTAGCAGCAGGGCGTTGCGGCTTCGTGATGTAAGCCCTGATGGAGCTATTACGTCACAAATGGTAGGTACACTTCTTGCAAATAGCATCAACATGCTGCTTCATGCTCATGTGAGTGTCAAAGTGAGCTCCAAAATTCCTGACATAGAAAACAGGTTTGATGTTGACTCCACCAACAACGAGGTACCCTGGTAGTCCAAATTTCTTTAGTAGATGGTAAGGACTGAGGGCCACCATAAATTCAATCTTGTTGTCCTCTAGTTTGAGTTTATGGTTAACCATCCAACAGTTGACCTCACTGATGCAGTCACTAATCTCTGGACAGCGCACTCCAAGTAACCAGGTATATGAGGACAGCAGGATGTGTATATCTGAAGGTCATCAGCAAATTTATGATATTCCACAGAGTGCCTCGTTAGTATGTCCTGCATTGGTGCTGTGTACACGGTGAACAACAACGGACCTAACACCGAGTCCTGTGGAACACCGTATATCACAGGGCGTTCTTCAGATGCATCCATCCCAATCCGGAGACGCTGGGTACGAGCTGACATGTACGAACCGAACCATGCAAGTGCCGCACCAGATCTTCCCAGGTGACTATGCATAGATTTAGTAGGATAGCAGCATCGATCTTATCAAATGCAGAAGATAAATCCAAGAGAACCAGAAGGACACCCTGGAGTTTGCCAAATAACAGGTGGTAACTTGCTGCACTCTCGTTAAAGTAGTTCCAATGCTGTGTCGGGGTTTGTATGCCGATTGTAACTCCTCATGAAGGCCATTGTCACTTAGATGTTGAATAATTCTTTAAACACGAATGGCAAATTTGAAACTGGACGGTAAGTTTTCAGCGTGTTTCGATCCAACGTAGGTTTTTTCAACAGCGGTGTTATGACAGCCTTCTTGAGTTCCCACGGAATAGTGCCCGACTCGAAAGACATATTGATAAGATGAGTCAGTATTTGAATATGAGCAGGAAGAGTGCTATTTAGCAGCGATGTAGGTAGATAATCCAAGCATGATGACTTGGGTTTAGTATCCTGGATAATTTTCTGCATTTCACACATACTTGCAGCATACATTTCAGTCAGAGGATGTTCAACTACTCTCTATGTCGCAGTTTCGATGTCGCTCATGTTTGTTTCCGATGCATCAATTTCATTGTTGTTCCCAACATGTATGTTAAGACACCGCTGCAAAGTGTTAAGCAAATAATGTTGGCATTTGGTGTTGTGGTAAATACACACATTACATCTGGTCATATTGCGCCATTGTTTTGTAAATGCAAACAATGATTTTCTGGCTAAAACAATATCCGACCTTGTTAAGTCGAGAGTGACCTATTTGGCCCCTGTGATACACATTAAAACATCATTGTAATTGTAGCCAAACTAATTTAACATTGTCTTGATGTGGCACCTCCTGACATTAGCTCCTAATCGTTTGGAGCCATTTTGCTCATCTTTGTACGTGTATGTATTTTTTCTGGCAAAACATACACTACCCTTAGAACGTACGTATTTATGTACGTACGCACGTACGTCCGTCCGTACGTCTGTATGTCTGTCTGTCTGTATACATGCATGTCTGTATGTATGTATGTGTGTGTGAATGTATGTATGTATGTATGTACGTGTGTACGTATGTATGTACGTATGTACGTATGTACGTATGTACGTATGTACGTATGTACGTATGTACGTATGTACGTATGTATGCATGTATGCTTATATGTATGTATGTATGTATGCATGTATGCTTATGCATCTCTCTGTCTCTGTATGTATGTATGTATGTATGCCTGCCTGCCTGCCTGCCTGCCTGCCTGCCTGCCTGCCTGCCTGCCTGCCTGCCTGCCTGCCTGCCTGCCTGCCTGCCTGCCTGCCTGCCTGCCTGCCTGCCTGCCTGCCTGCCTGCCTGCCTGCCTGCCTGCCTGCCTGCCTGCCTGCCTGCCTGCCTGCCTGCCTGCCTGCCTGTCTGCCTGTCTGTCTGTCTATCAATATGTATGTTTGTCTGTCTGTCTATCTGTCTGTCTGTCTGCATGTTTATCTGTCTCCCACACACGTTCGCGCGCACCGTTTTTGTACATTCGTACACTTTATTTGCATATGTTGTACTCTAAAAAATTACCTTCCCTATGTATTCATTATTGAAACCCGACCATAACCCACTATTGGTTCACTGACAATTGAGCCCATTCCAGATTCTTATGGTCCGTCCCCTAGATAAATTACGGCTTTTTCTTATATAGGCGTACTCGGTTTATCAGTAAACATGAATCTTCTCAAATTACTCCCACCACGACTGTTTATGTCCCGAAGCTCTGACGTAAAAGGGCGGACCCTTGACATTTTCGTGATGTGCACTATTACTGGTAGCTCAGACACAATATTCACATGCATTGCGTGTTCGGAGTCTATCCCATTTGTTATTACTACTTTGCCAAATGCCACGCACGTGCGATTCGTAGAATGATATAAATAGGACCCCATCGTGTATTTAATTGTATCTCTCTCTTTGTGGTGACACGACGCACTTGAAGCAAGACACTTCAACGGTATCATACATAGTCGAGCAGGTATGGCTGTTATTAATATTAGTTAGCTTAAACTTCAATTCTACTTTGCAGTATGTTTCAAAGCATTGCTCCTAAGATATTTTTATTGTGCGTCAGTGGTAGCTTAGAAATATGCAACAGAGAAATGTATTCCCCGATATGGTAATAATCAACAACATTGTGTGTATTCAGACATCTAATACAAATTATTTACAAATTAAATTGCACAAATCTTTGATCTTGCCTTACCTGCGCATATTCAAACCTTAACAAACAGTTAACTTTGCTACTTTTGAGAACAAAGCCCGCGCTGTTGTTTTATGAATCTCTATGTGTTACAACTTCAATAACCAACAAACACCCCACAAAGTGTTATGACAGTGGCATATATGTAAGTGAGTAAGTACTAACTAGTTCCCAACAACAATAATTAATAATAGTCCATCCAATTATTTAGAAAATACTTAATTTCCAACAACAAAATAATCAAAAGTGTTGGTAGAAACGGGGTGAACAGAAATGTAATACTTATGTATGGTTCACCTCCTACCAGCATAATAACGTGTTGTACGTGTACAATATAATGTGACAGAATATATAAATTACAATTCCAAAACTAATGCAATATTCAGTGCCAACACAACGTAATGTATTCTTAAAATTAGTTGAATGTTTTCTTAGATCTAGTACATAGATACAAGAAGGTACTTTTCTAAATTCCTGAATGCTTCTCTTGCTGGTGATGCTCCCATCCGGCATAGCAATGTACTCCCTTTCCCACACATGGTTACACGTAAAACCTCAAAAAAATGTCCTTACAAATGTTTTGTTTTGTACTTTTTAGGCGAACTCTACCATGCGGAACAACTGGTTAATACTGTGTTCGGTTCTCCTCCTTGGTGTCATCGAGGTGGCGTCATCTTATAACGTGTGGAAATTGGCTACGGCTAACGGCAATTTCGCAGTTGGCCTTTACAACAAGTTAATCGGAGCCCAAAGCGCGGTTGGGAAGAACATCTTCTTCTCTCCTTTCAGGTAGGAATATCGGCTTCAGGAATAGAAGGGGTCAACTAATGGAAGATCAAATTGGCCTGCACCACAGGAATGTTACAACTGTGTCAGCTGTACATTTCAGATACACAGGACAACCAGTTATGTTGATTCGAGTTCATTCACCAGAGGTTGCAATAGACTAGCTTGGCGTTTGTATTTTGCAAGTAGTTGGAGACACGGCTGAGGGTCTCTACAGTTACACTTACGTCTGATACACGGAAATGGGCATACATTGTTTTGACACATATCAATAGTTATATGCGAATTGCATGCAATATTAGAATCTGTACATGTTTATGCCTAAAAATAACAATTAAACCCACATTTCCCCGTAAGTAACTGTTGAATACTATGAATCTGTCACGCACCTGCAATGAGATTATAACATGGTATTTTCACTCCGTCCTGCATGTACTCTTTACTCGTCGATGCTTCCAGACGTACCCGCAATCCCATAGTCGAAACAGAATGCAGCCTCCGTATATCCTCTAGGCATGGCGAAGTTGTAATAGTTGTGTATAACGCCATGCAACCATTTGTACGATATAAAAAGATGGCTGACAATTACGCTATCATAACTAGTGTATTACGTGCGTAGTGCACACAGCAAATCTAATCATTCAAAATCGCAGTGAAGTCAATCTTAGTCAAATATTCCTAAATGCTATGTAAAGTAGGCGTAGTAGTAAAACTACGTTTCGCTAAGCGACATGTGTGAGTCTGTGAGACTTTTGGATAAACGGAATGTCACTAAATCGTTGATTGGAGACACGGCACTGAGGCAGTCAATAAATTAGTCAATCAATCAAACGTATGTATTATAAATGACGGATCAAAAAAATGAATTCACAATCAAAATTATGCGAATGATCTCTATCAAGTTTTACCTTTAAAAATGGCTACATATATAAATTATATTGCTAGGGCGCACCATGACACCAGTCAGGTCTGCCTTTCCCACGTATAGTTTTTGCTTATATAACTTTGTTCCATGTTTTGACAAAACAATTAATTAAAATGTTGGGGCTAGGATGTCAAAAAATAATACTCGACGTAATGTCAGACAAATTCACATGTAGATCAGTAAGTGTGACAAACGTTTTGCTACACAATTGGCCACGTGTTGGATCCATCAATTAAGTATCGTGGTTGATGTTATTATGTTCTGATTGTGTTATTCCAGTATATCGACGGCCCTTGCGATGACGTACGCCGGAGCGCGAGGTCAAACAGCCACGGAGATGTCACAAGTGCTGGGTTTCGGACCATTGAAATCTACAGTCCACGTAACTTACCAAGCCACCTTAGCGTCGATGAATGCTGCCCAGGGCCAATACAACCTGTCAGTAGCGGATGGGATCTTCGTCGATACCAGATTTCCCACCCACAAGACATTTCGCGATCTCTTAGCCAGATATTACTTGGCCGGTTTCAAGGAACTCGACTTTTACGGCGACTCAAATGGATCAGCTGGTTACATTAACAAGTGGGTCTCGGACAGAACGAACGGAAAGATACAGGGTATCGTCACACCAGACATGATCGAAGCATCCGTGATGGCGCTAGCGAACGCTATATACTTTAAAGGATTATGGAAATTCCCCTTTAACCCTCAACAAACAAAGGTCGCCAAATTCTACGTTTCTCCTCAACATTCAACCAGAGGCACCATGATGATCCAGACCGCCCGATTCAGGTACGCATTGAACCACCGTCTGGGTTGTCAGATCCTGGAGCTGCCGTACCAGGGAGATCGACTGGCCATGTATATCCTGCTGCCCACGAAGATGTACGGTCTGGCATCCTTGGAGAACAACCTCACATTCAAAAGAATTTCGTCCGCGTTAGCCATGTTACAGAGTCGGAGGTTGTCCGTAGCGATTCCCAAGATTAAGATGACAGTATCGACCAAGGGTATACCCAAAATGTTGTCGCAGATGGGAATGAAGCTTGCATTCCTCCCTACCGCCGACTTCACCGGTCTCAGCCCGAGCCGCCCTCTGTGGGTGTCAGACGTCATTCACGTGGCGTTCATCGACGTCGATGAGGCAGGTACCGAGGCGGCCGCCGCCACCATTGTCTTGTTCTCCCGGTCGTCTGTACCTCCGCCCCTATACAAGGACTTCACGGCCGATCATCCGTACATCTTCCTCATCCGAGACAACATCACCGGGTCAATCTTGTTCCTCGGACGCGTCATTCATCCGAAGGCGTAAGAAGAGATGCCCTGAATGCGAAAACATCCGACAGGGGCGCGTACTGCAACCATCGCTGTTAGCATCTCGCGTGTTTAAGAACTGTGTAGTTTCCTACATTTTCGTTGGCTAAGTCATAATAAACTTTCTGTTTTATAATGTCGAACTGATAAACAACTTATCTTTTATAATCTGTACAACGATTACGTTTCATAATAAAGGTCTGCATTTTTTTTCGCCCAGAAATGTCTACTTGTGAAATAAATCGAAAACAAATCCCCATTGATTATATAAGCGCGACTGAAACCACTCACTTGGAACTTGCATCAAAAAGGTAGCGACACGCAATGCACTACTTTGCCGAATTAGGCATTTAACAAAATCAGTGTTTCATTTTGTCTCATAAATGGATAGGTTTCTGTTATAATTAATGCATATTTATATAGCACATATTGAAATACATGGTATGCGTTTTAGTTCCCCTTTAAGACGCTATTTACAATAATAGTCAATATTAAAGTATTTCCATGCATGCGTGCATGTGTGTAGTGTATGCGCGCGCGTATGCGTGGAGCGTGTGTAGTGTATGTGTGTGCGCGTGTGCGTGCGCGCGCGTCACAAAATCGAGTGTAAGTATTAATAAAATAATAAATTGGCGGTACCCGATTTGACATAGCAAGTTATAGGTTCAGGTGCACTAGGATTCGGAGTGAACGAGAGACATAACGTGACAGCAGATATGTATGTACGAGAAGCCAACTGGCGTTCCCATTTAATACATCAACATAAACATATGCGGTTCAGTGATAGTTGGCCAACCGTTACTCTGCTATAACATTATATGTATAACACCATACATTATACTCGACAAATATGCATCCAAATACGAATTTACATGGGAGACAATTTAAACAGTTGGTCACTTACATGAAGACGGGTATACACCGTTGTAAAGTCTATGAACTGTAACCAATGTCTCGTGATGTGCGAATGTCAACGTTCGCCTCGGTCGCGTTCGGCGAGATGTCAGGACGAAAGTCGCTCGGCGTTCTGCGTTCTGCGAACGAATTCTCGTAGACGTAGACGAAAGCAGGCGACTCAGATCTGCCTTGTCGATCCCGCGCGAAACACCAGGCAACAACACGGAAACGATGTTACAACGTCGGCGATGTCGAGAAGGTCTGTCACGGAGTCTGTGTTACGACAGCTAGCAGACGAAACGGTGGTGGCCTCGCATTCGAAGATCACGTCAAAACGGAACTGCAGACGGTTATCGCTCAGTCTTCTTCAACGCGTGAGAAGTGCAGCGTCTCACAACTAATCAGTACTGTTGAAATCGTAGAAGTATATTACCACAGGCGTTGGGCGGACACACGTTTCAGCCCAATTCCTGGAGACGAGAGTGCAACACTTTCTTCTGCTCAAATGTTCGTTTGGCCTCGAATGGCCGTCCTGCCCTTATATAGCTTGATGGCCGGAAGTTAGTCTGACCAATTACGACACTTAATACATATTAAAGTCGCTTCAAAAACCGGCTCCCGAAACCTTTCACACATCGAAGCATTCCATTCAACTCGCTGAGTTTAAAATAGATTTTGCGAGCTAAACGTTTTGCTATATAAGTGCTTATTCAATCTTTAACTTCCGTGAATTACTTACATAATTAATATCACTGGATTCCCTGTATCGAGCCGGATACCACAATATTCATCGTACATTCCGACTCTCATGAATTAATCCATAATTTTAATAAAACACACACTCTATTCATAAGCTAGGTGTGACCCTAGTGTTTTTCACACATATATTTATGTAAACAACTTTTATAAGTTCATAATATAATCTTCTTATAACCACAACACAAGTAGTTTGACAGGTCACCATATTACCAGTCATCTTAAATAATTTCTACAGGTACCAAATTTGATATACCTAACCGTAGAATTAGTGGTGTACGCTACAAATGAAATTAATTAAATCTGCAGTCGGCAGTTAAAACTTTACACGCCTTAATCGCCAGAGGACACCAGCGTATACCTCAGCGTCAATACGTACCAGAGATGGCAGCACAATACTTTGTAAACAAAACCACTGTTCTAAAGCCTGATTAAATTCTATACAAACCACTTTGTGACAGTGTGTGCGTGTGCGTGTGCGTGTGCGTGTGCGTGTGCGTGTGCGTGTGCGTGTGCGTGTGCGTGTGCGTGTGCGTGTGCGTGTGCGTGTGCGTGTGCGTGTGCGTGTGCGTGTGGGTGTGGGTGTGCGTGTGCGTGTGCGTGTGCGTGTGCGTGTGCGTGTGCGTGTGCGTGTGCGTGTGCGTGTGCGTGTGCGTGTGCGTGTGCGTGTGCGTGTGGGTGGGTGTGCGCGCGCGCGCGCAGTGCTTCTTGATACTGGGTTGTCCGTTTTATAAACACGCTACTCCTTCTGAACTTTCCCTTCTGCATACCGTGAAGTGCTGACGTATAACTGTTGAATATCGTGGCATGTGCAGATGCCTGATAACCATATCGCATTCGCGATTAATTTAGTTTCAACTGTTTGCTACAACATTGAGAGCCACGAAGTCATATCTCAGCCCATTGTGTTACCATTGAAATGTCTATTTCCAAATTTTCGTATGAATGAACACCTAGCTGTAGACAGTGGTGGACATTTGCGTACGAATAGTCTTCGCGCAGTAATTGTAGAGTGGCTGAATGCTTCACATAAAAGTTGATATGGTGTTCGATTTAACAGGCATGCCAGGGAGTAAAATGCATAGCGCTTAATAAACTTAATACTAAATAACTGAATACTAATAATAATCGTTCTTTATTCACGTTAACCTTATATATTATACATATTATTTTCGTGAGTTTATAAACACATGTACAGATAAAATTATGTACCAGTGCTGCTAAAATTATCTAATTACTCAAAAAATGTACATTGTGTAATGCAGTAAGGATATATTTTACAAAACAAATATATTTTAAAAATAGAACACCTAAGTAATATTAGTTAATTATAGCATCAATACATAAACTAAAACTTATAAAAAGTCTAGTTACAATGTATACACGCACACGCTTGTATGCACATTATTGACGAACTACAGTTGTTACCGACGAGCTTGGTGTAAGACGAGCTGACGACGGTGTGGAGGGTGCTACCCATTAGACCCCGCGCGTCCGAAAGCGTCCGGGTGTTTTCTCCCCAGAGCGCCCCGAAAGCGTCCGGTGGAGATAAAGCATCTAGCGGTGGCCCCATCTTGCGGATACTTAAGATACTAATACTGGCTGATTCCTTGACATCTGAGCTATAAATTGTGGGTATTTTCGACATTTGCTTGCATTGAAAAAAAATTTTCGCGATAGAAGTTCGCCACCTGTGGACCTTAAAAATGGCGGCGCCTTGGACATCGTAGTTGTTTACTAATTACGAAGTTTGCGCTATTATTTCGTAGGATGGGACATTTCTGACACTGAACTAAAGGTAAGTTGACATTACGTTCGAAAGGCAACTGAATGAGCGATAAAATGGATGACTTGGCCTTGGGTTTTGTTTATGTTTCGTTGTTCAAGTTTGGTCACCGTCAGTTGGGTTTTCGGCACGGAGACTGCTGGTTATATGTTACTATATGAAAATTATGTTTTTTTTATTAGAATAAATGATTAGGGTACGTATTCTAACACTCTGTCAATTGTTCTAATAGTCAACATTTGGTTGTTTCAGGTGTCAATATGCTAGTGATCACAATGTCAACACTGACGAGTGACGTCGACGCGACACAGAAGCCATATGTAGAATGACTGCAACCAAGATAGAAGATTTATAAAGCTGTGTTTGCTATCTATATTTATACAAAGTAAACTGATTTACATTTATTCATGTCTAAGCAAGGCATGGCAAGTGTAAATACACAGTAGAATGCATTTGATGTCAATAAAATGTATGATATTCCACTCTATAGTTGTCCAGACTATAAATGTTCTACGTTTGTCACCAATAAATAACAACATGTATTTAACAAATCAACACCAAAGTCACATCATTTTAAAGACAATTCAATGGACATCAAATTAAACACAACTTGCAATCATAGAAAATCAATAGTTTTGACGATACAGCTTACAAACTGCTGGCACCCAGAAATGTTCAGATCTGTGGCAGCAGCCTGGGGAACAGGGACACATACCAATATATCTGGCTGGGGTCTAATGGGTTAAGGTTACACATGGAGGCGTTTGAGAAACGATTCCGAGTGAAACACGTGTACACAGATAAGAGGCGATTGAGCGTGTGTCATGCAATATGGGTGATACAGGCATTGTACCACTCGCTGTGACATGCGTTAGTGGATGTGTCCTGTGTGGTGGTAATATCTCGCTCGCACACGACATATCGTGTGACCACGATCACACACGTCACACAGCACCACCACGTTCATGCACGACAAGCAGCGTCACCACGCTCATACATGACACACAACGTGCACACACACGACACGCAGTGTGACCACGCTCACACACGACACACAGCGCCAACACGTTCATGCACGACAAGCAGCGTCAACACGCTCATACATGACACACAACGTGCACACACACGACACACAGTGTGACAACGCTCTCACACGACACACAGCGCCACCACGTTCATGCACGACAAGCAGCGTCACCACGCTCATACATGACACACAACGTGCACACACACGACACGCAGTGTGACCACGCTCACACACGACACACAGCGCCACCACGTTCATGCACGACAAGCAGCGTCACCACGCTCATACATGACACACAACGTGCACACACACGACACGCAGTGTGACAACGCTCACACACGACACACAGCGCCACCACGTTCATGCACGACAAGCAGCGTCACCACGCTCATACATGACGCACAACGTGCACACACACGACACCTACACGTGGAGAGAGATGAGAGGGAGGGAGGGAGATAGGGTGGGGGTGAAGAGTGATATATAGAGTACGGATATATTCAACAAAACCCACTGTCTAAGTAGTCGGGCATGTCCGCCATTTCCCTGCGCATATTGTATGCGCTCTGTGGCAGTAGTAGGCGGAAACCCTGAAGGAAATACACTGGAACATGTCTTCGGCAACCTCCGTTTTGTAGAACCACCTGTCTTGGACGACCGCTGTCTTGGTTCCCCTTAAACGTTTTTTCAATGTTGTAGTACTAGTTGTTTCCAGCACTTGGCAACGTTCTATTAACTGACTATATTGACTATATTAACTATATTGTGGTTACAATGTTATGATCGCATGTGGTCTCATTCAACTAGTCAGCATTTTTAGAACATTAACGCCAAGCCGACTTTTATATGCCTGCACTGAGGATGGTCACTGCCAGGGTGCTTGTCATCCTCAGTGGTTCTTTTACGTCCCAAATTGAGACGGGACCGACATTAACGTGATCTCCGAGTCACGAGGAATACACAGTCCCCAATGTTGAGAGCCAGGTTTTTACACCAAATATACCATACCTGCCTCGGGGCTTCGGCATGTCAGGCGGATGTGCTAACCACTACACGATTACGCGCCCCCAATGTTAATTAATTGGACAACCACAGTCTTGATAGACTGATGTTTCAGTTCTGAAGGTTGCATGGTCGCCTAAGGCAGGTTCTTCTCTAGTCGAATTGATCTTTACTATGAAATTGCGTCTCGTGTGTAGGCACATTGTGTGTTCGTGTGTGAGCGTGGTCACACAGCATGTCGTGTGTGTGCACGTTGTGCGTCATGTGTGAGCGTGGTCACACTGCGTGTCGTGTGTGTGCACGTTGTGCGTCATGTATGATCGTGGTGACGCTGCTTGTCGTGCATGAACGTGGTCACACTGCGTGTCGTGTGTGTGCAGTACTGCGTTAATGTTGTTCTTTTTGTTGTTTCTTGTACGTGCGATCGTATTTGTACAGTGTCTACTTTTATCAATATATTTAACTTTGAATTGTATTGATACAATTGTTAAATAATTATAATTCCATAGTTCTTCCTGACATGTATGAAAACTATGTGCATGTTTGCACATGTCAACAAAATAGGAAATAGGAATTACGAAAAGCACCAAAGCTTCAATTGCAACTAATCCTTTTTGAAAATGAATACAACTACTATACAGACAGTTCTTGTTTTTATTAATTGTTTTTAGTTTGGCAATTGTCGTATTGATTTTTACCAACTACGTGACTAATAGAAAATAATATACAACTGTTTTCAAAGCTTTCACGTTACCTTTCGCCTACCTTTCGCCTACAATGAATGCGGAAGAATGCCGACAGACTACTTACACGCAACAGTAGACAGTACAGGACAGTAGACATCATAATGGTAATTAAAGGGGTTGCATTGGCTGCCCGTAGTGTGATGTGCGCCGATTTCCCTGGCGGAACCTTAGCAGCTACGAAGTCGTGATGGATGCCTACGCAAGGACCGTGCACCAACGGCACCAATACATCACGAAAAGAGGCATCGGCCTCTTGGTATTTGGCGCTCCCAAAAAGAATTGCATCAGCGCCACAATTGTACGAAGAAATGCCGGTGGACATTCACAAAGTTAAGTCCTTATACACAGCTAAGAATCCAGTCCTTAGGACTGTTCAAAGCGCTTTACAATTTACTCAATGGCAGAGCTGTTCAATCAAACACCATCTCGACGTATATGGGAACAACTCAGCCATGCTCCAATTAACGCGCGAAATCTACTCGTACACAAATGTCCACAACTGTGTGTCCCCATCCATGCACAAAGAACATTAACTATTTCAGGAAGTCGTTAAAACACAAATATTTTTGAAACGTGCAATATGTCTTATATTGCTATCTCCATTACCGATGTGTATGAATTGTGATTCGCTAGTGCCGCCACCTAGTGCACTATATACTAAACACGTCCCAAAATGTGTTTGCGTAAATATTTCTTCGAAACAGTTAAATTAATAGGGCAGTCATACCCTTTGTGAACAATATATCCGACTAATAACGCATGTAATGTCGAGGCAGATATCAATACTTCTGCTTATTGCAATCAATTTGATAGAGTGACCAAATGCAAGGTAAGTATGCGTTTTTTATGCCTAAACAGACCGATCTGCCGCGTCCGTTCTTTTACCCAATCTCATCACTGTACATGTCCAAGGCGCGTTATCGTAACGTTAGTTCACATCATTATACTAGATTAACCAGGCTCCGTGGTGTGGCGCCAACGTGTGCCTCACACGCATGAGACAGACACTAAACCTACTTTTCATTGTTACAAATGTGACTTACTACCGTGAATGTATATTGCAATGAATTCATATAGCATCTATGGTGGTATTGACTCATACAGGGTCTGCAAACATCCACTCTAATCATTGAGCCAT
Source organism: Escarpia spicata (assembly GCA_963995525.1). Taxonomy (NCBI): domain Eukaryota; kingdom Metazoa; phylum Annelida; class Polychaeta; order Sabellida; family Siboglinidae; genus Escarpia; species Escarpia spicata. The sequence goes on along the minus strand of OZ023218.1, from coordinate 21,940,543 downwards.
GTATCTCACTCGGTCGCTCACTCACTCATTCACTCACTCAATAAATCAATCAAACATTAATATGTTCAGTCATGTGTGTGTGCGCGTACGTGCGTGCGTGCGTGTGTGTGTGTGTGTGTGTTTGTGTGTGTGTGCGCGTGCGTGTGTGTGTGTTTGTGTGTGTGTGTGTGTGTGTGTGTTTGTGTGTGCGTGTGTGTGTGCGTGTGTGTGCGTGTGTGTGTGTGTGTACGTGCGTGCGTGTGTGTGTTTGGTGTGCGTGCGTTTGTTTGTGTGTGTGTGTGTGTGTGTGTGTGTGTGTGTGTGTGTGTGTGTGTGTGTGTGTGTGTGTGTGTGTGTGTGTGTGCGCGTACGTGCGTGCGTGCGTGCGTGCGTGCGTGCGTGTGTGTGTGTGTGTGTGTGTGTGTGTGTGTATGTGTGTGTGTGTGTGTGTGTGCGTGTGTGTTGTCGTCCAACAGTGCATCAATCAGGCTCGAAGACACCTAGAGTTATATACAGGCACCTAGCCCTTTTGTTGATCGTGCCACCTTTCTTCTTCTGTTTCTTTGTATTGATTTTTACATAATTTTGGATTGAGAAAAAACCCATTATATTTGTAATATACGAAACGTCATTGGCAGCGATCATGAAATTAACTTTTGTTTTACCTGGGCAAAACAAACAAATTGATGGCTACGTTTGTTTCACTGGATTAAGACAGTGTATTTTCATAAAGAAATTGTCAATATTGCCACTGGTTTATGGTAATCGTAAAAGGTATCTGTTGTACCACATGTTCCATGGCAAACAAGTGAAGGTTTATTATTGCATTCATCATATCTGAAGTTCGCTCCGTGCTGCAGAAAATAAATAAAATAACATTATTGTAAAACAAGCATTTTAACAGATTCATTAGTGAGCAAAAAATATTAATTCCATGCAATATCATGCACCGGGTGTCAATTTAGCACATCTTCACTTCAATGCTAACCAGGCGAGTCAAAATAAAATGGCGACCTTCTTAAAATCCATAGGCCACAACTGTGTGTTCGGGATAAGGGTGTCGGCCCGTGTAAGATTTGGCACTGTTCGTGTGAGTGAGCGGTCCAGTAAAATAATGATATTGTTGACATGTAAATGTGATTAACGGAAGGCCATCGTGGAGGTGAATTAATTACGTTTTGGAAATAGGACATTCATATGCAATAGTTCCATAATTCGAGTGAATTCGCATGAACATCACGACAACGGACGTTATCGGCAGGTGTTGCCATGCATAAAGTTGAGTCGACGGATAACAAGAACACACTTCGATAGATGATGGCGATGTCTTGATGTGTATTCATTTGTGTAGTCTACTTCGTACTCCATAGTACAGTGCGTGGTGAACGGAATGAGTGGGTAACGTCAAGAGTATTGTCAACTCGGCCAACATACCAAACATTGCAAAGGCAACCGACAAATAGTTCACAGGAAGTGACGCAAGGCATACCCCAGTATGCAGCTGCGCAAGGGAAAGACAACACTCCAGCGCAAGAATACGTTCTGGTCAGTGCCACAGCACAACAAGCAGGTAACAAAGAAGACTCATCATCGGACGCGCAAACCATTACAAACATTGTTGTTACCTCAACATTTGAGCGAGTGTCATACGCAGGGAACTCTACTGTATCAGTAACAGATGACACCACTGCATATACTAACCAAACCAATTACGCGACATTACCAGACATTGCTACGTGGCGTATAGTATTGATCAAAGTTCAACTTGTTATCTATGTTTTGGGGTATGTAGCAAATACAATGACGTTTACTACACTTATAAGAAACTGTGACATGTTTTCACCATCCACCTGTCTTCTGCTAGGGCACCAGGCTCTGGTAGACTCATGGATATGCGCCATGGGAACAATCCTGCTTCCACAACCACCAATGTGGGCGACCGGATATGAGTACATCGATGCCGTCTTGTGTTATCTCTGTCACAGTCAGGCGCCATTTTGGGGTGCAATTCTGTTACAAAAGTTCAATCATCTCACAAATCACAAATCATGTCAGGCTCACTCAGTGTCTGAGTGGCAGGGAAGACTGTGAGAGATGGAGGGGAACGAAGGACAGTTACTCATTCATTAGTCTAATTGACGAGGGAACAAATGAGTTTACAGTGAGAGAGTTTAAAACGGCAGCCAGAAGGAAGTAGTTTATAACATGGAAGTAGGGGATGTTCGGGGTCTGGGGAGACATTCTTCCCATGTCTCTCTGCCCGTTGCCTGTATAGATCCTCCAGACTGGACTGCTTTTCTCCCACCACCTTGCCACTAACCCAGACTGTTAGTGCCAGAGTGTTACGATGCATGATACTCAGGCCGCCGTACCACGCAAGAAACCCAAATGTAACAGAGCTTTCGACGTAGTATCTGTAGAAGGTTTAGAGAACATGTGTGCTGATACTGAGTGACCTGAGCTTGCGTAAGAAATACAGCTTTTGCTGGCATTTTCTGTTAATTACCACTGTATTTTCACCAAATGTGAGCGTTGTATCAATGATAGTACCGAGAGACTTTATTCATCTACTCTCCTTACACACTCTCCGTTAATGAATAGTCCCTTGGGAGGAGTAGGATTACTCCTAAAATCTATTATAAGCTCTTCAGTTTTACGAACGTTCAGGTCTAGGAAATGATTGGCACACCAGACTGTGAAATCAGCTACAGGCTCACGCACACACGTGATCAGAGCCGGATAGGTCGACTATAGCTGAGTCATCGCTGCATTTGATGACATTGACGTTCTCCTGGCTGCTACGACAGTCGTCTGTGTAGAGTGTGAACAGAACAGGAGAGATCACCGAGCCCTGGGGGGCACCGGTGAAAATGAAGAGTGAGCTCGACACAGCACCATTATAGCGCACTACTTGCAGTAAGAAACTAGTTTACCCAAAAGATGATGTGTGGCTTCACATGCATATTGACAAGTTTATTCATCATGATATAATAATAATAATAAATATTAAATTCCCTAGCAACTACAAAAATTGGACTTATCAGCTACTCGTACTGTGACAGGTAATGATGGATTGAGCGTGGTGGTGCACTGGTTAGACGTCAGACTCTCTCTCGTGAGATTGCGTATTCGATATCTTGTGCTGCCTTTTCAAACCTTCGGCAAGTTCGTTCACTCCACGTTGCTCCAGTTCACACATCTGTATGAAAGAGTACCTGGCTATAGGCAGTGGTTGATATGTGTACAAATAGTCTTCACGTAGTAACTGCAGCAAGGCTGGATAGTTACCAGAGAAGTTGAGATGGTGTTCAATTGAACAGGTCAGCCAGGAAGTAAAGCGCTTTGAACAGTCCCAAGGACTGGATACTGCACTGTTCCACAAAAGACCATTATTATAATGATGATCGCCTTATTCTATTGCATCCGACGATTAGTTTGAGCTTAAGTATTTGTTACTATTTAGAAACTGTAGTGTTTGAACAGTGCTATACTATACACGAGGTCATTTTATTTGGTATTATACACATGTGGCAGTGTAAACAAGTTCAATCTTAAACATTATTTTTATTTGATCAGTTAGTTAAAGTGTTTGTGTCAATTTAACCGTTTTCCAATACATGGGGTAAACAAACACAACAACAAAACTGCAGATTGTTATCATAATGATTGTCCTTATTGCTAAAAGTTATCTAACAGCCCCAAATTAGTTGACGAGCTTACCATTTAGTAGACACTCAAGATACTGCCATGGTGTTTGCGACAGAATGGCTTCATAAAGAAATATTTTGTAAGAATACATAGAAATGTGGAAATGCTCCTTGGATAAATACATTACCATAATGGAACATTGCTATGATTGGCTTTGTGGCATAAAATATGTTGAGGCAATAAAGAGTATTTTTATTACTTGCATACTTACCTTACGAATATGAAGAAAACCGAGACAGGTTGACTGTATAAAATTACTGTATACATTGGTAATATTAATAGCTCATGTATAACAAGTGTCTATGCTTTTAATGCGGATATTTCTAAGAAATAAGTTTTTGGAGAAGTCTTTCTTGATTTCTGCAAAGAGAATTCCTTGTCTGTATGTGATGAGGACACTCTCCTGATAGATACGTGTAGCATATCATGGGCTTGACAATCGTGCGAGAAATACCTAACTGCTTGCATAATTCGGATTTTTTTAGTATTATGGCTGAAGAAACGAATTACTTATCGAACCATGAACAGCATAAGATGGGTAGAGAAAACATTTGAAACACGCGAAGATTTCATTGGTCTTTATAAATTAGACGTGCTGATGCATATGAGATATAGAAGGTTGCGCTTACACGTGCACGTGCAGAGCTGTCCACTATCTCTACGTGATTTTTACCGTACCACGCACGTCCCAGGCGCTGAGATGTGTGCAGGGTAACTATCCCGGGCCTGGGAAAGGTTAGAAAAAGACATTTCGTCGTATTTGCCAGATATTTAATGGCGCAATCTGAAACGGGTCCACTCCATGAATGCTTCCCTAGGACTACGTCGCTCTTGACCCGACAAAACAACCGACCAAGGTTACGTAACAACTACCGAGGCCCAACAACAATCACTACACCTGTGATTACACAACATCCACCACAGCGCCAAACATGCCACCAAAGACACGTCGAAACAGTTCGGACGATCCGGAGGCCCTCGCATTACGTCTAATCGAGTTACTGAGTGACGATGCCGTATTGGCGAAACTCAAAAGTGCGTTGTATCCGCGTGACATTGACGGAAAAACTCGATACTCTAAACGGTCGCATCGAACATTTGACAAAAGAAATACGAGCGAAGGACTCGCGAATTGCCGAGCTGGAAACGAAGGTCGACACGCTTGAGCAAACAGCTGACAAACTTGAACAATATACTCGTCGCTCAAACTTAACTTTCCACGGCATCGCGTAAAGAAGTGAGGGTGAGGACACAGACACCATAGTCCTCGAGATCATCAATGACAAGATGAAAACTACGCCGCCACTAACTAGAGAGGACTTAGAGCGAAGCCATCGCCTTGGCGCTAAACGAGCCACGGGGTCCCGCCCAATCATTGTGCGCTTTAAGACAGAGCGAAAGCGTGATAACGTTTTCCGCAGTCGCCTTAACCTGAAAGACTACAACAGAAGAAATAGCAATGCACGGGTCTTCGTTAACGAAGATTTAACAAGTCGTAGGTCAATGTTGGCTTATGAATGCAGAAAACTGAAAAACCAAAAAAAGATCAACGACTGCTGGACTGCCAACGCCAAAATTATGGTCAAAGACCTCAGCAATAAAATCAAAGAAACCACATGTGTAAATGATTTTCAGTTGTACTTATGTAAGTGATCACCAGTTGTACATATGTGAGTGATCACCAGTTGTACATCTGTAAATGATCTCCAGTTGTACGTTATTGTCAATACAAGCATTGATAACTTGATAATCTGTAATACATTCAAGATTATGTGTGATTCTACTTTTTATGTGATTCTATTTTTGTATTTCTACTTTTATGTATTGCTGTTCTTCTGTCGGTTAAAATTATTATCAACATGCTAATTCATATTTTGAAAAATAATAATTACATAATCTACTTATGCTGTATGACCAACTGCAATTAACAGTTTGCAGTATTGTTGATATATCTGATGATATATGGGCCATTCATGCCCTTTTGTTTTCTTTTTTTGTATGAATGACATTTAAATAACTAGTATTATAACTAATCGTTTCTCTCCTCATAACATCAGTAATGCTTAATTACTTTTGATATCTTGATACTGGACTAATCAAGACATTATATCTCTTCTATTATTATGTTTAGATTGACAACTGTTAATTTATATGCAGCCACTGTTGATAACATAGCTCACCCCTTTCCCTGGCGTTACGCCTTATATTCATGACCCAACACCCAATCTGTCATGGTTTTTTTTCTTATCTTTTATATTTATTTTATTATAAGTGTAGTCTTGACTACTCTGACATCTGCCCTGTCACACACGGAGTATTTCTTAACATTCACATATGCACAGGAAATAAATACACACAAATTCACTCTTTTGTAAAATACCTAACATACGTACAAAGGCTGGCTATATTATTGTTTTATGTCCGAACCTAAGCAATGACTTCTGATGTGACATTTCTCTCCCACTTGGGAGGTATCCGAAACTGTTCTTTAATAAATGTTCTAGATATAAACGAACATAGTACTGAACAAAATGAACCTCAGTTGATCCATTGTTTCTCATACTATGACATCGATATGTTTCACAAGTTAGCACACAAAAATACTGATAATTTTAGTATCCTAAGCTTAAATATTCAATCCATTAATGCTAAATTTGATGAACTTGAACTTTTTGTAGAGCTTCTAAATACTAAACAATTTAAATTTAGCATTATATGTTTGCAAGAAACATGGAAGTTAAATCATGATAATTTATCTCAATTCAGTTTACACGGATATGATCTAATTGCTCAGGGGAAACATTGTAGTGTCAAAGGGGGTTTAATAATTTACGTAGATAATAAATATAAATATAAAGTACTTAAGAATATCAACATGTATGAACATTGGGAGGGGTTAGTAATTCAAGTAACTGGAGGCAGCTTATCAAAAACACTTACTATTGGAAACATATACAGACCACCTAGGTCATTAAATCAAAATATTATAGATTTCATAGCTGAATTTTCAACAACAATAGGTACTCTAGAAAGTTGTAATAATATAATAATTTCTGGCGATTTCAATATCAATCTACTGAAAATAAACGAGAACAAAATATATAGTAATTTTTGATACTATAATTTCATACAGTCTCTATCCACAAATTACCTTTCCAACTCGCTTTACCAGAACTAACGGAACACTGACAGAGAACTTTTTCAGTAAATTAAATAAATCAATATTAGATAGCACTGCAGGAATATTCACAGATACACTTTCTGATCATCAACCTTACTTCCTAATCATGAATATCAACGTAAAATCCAAACCTCCTCCAAAATTTGTTCGAGTAAATCTACAAAATAAGGTAGCTATGCATAATGTTAAACTATAGATAAATTCGGATGCAATGTATAACAAACTAAACAAATCTCCTACGGCTGACCCCAATTTAAATTATAACATAATACACGAAGAAATTATGCATGCTAAGAATAAGCATATGCCTGTTAAAATCATGAAATATAATAAATACTAACATAAGCATTCAACCTGGATCACACACGGTCTTCTAAAATCAATCAAATATCGAGACTCGCTTTATAAGAAATTAATTAAGAAATTTACCTATGTACGAAGTCCATCTAACTAACCTAAAAACATATAACTCGATATTAAAGAAAAATATTCGTACTGCCAAACAAATGTACTTTGAGTCACGCTTTAACCGATATAAAGATGACATCAGAAATACATGGAAAACCATAAATGAATTTATCTCCAAAAACAATTCAAACAACATTGTTTTGTTTAAAAGTAAGGGTATAACTATAACAGATAAAACGGTTATTGCAAACCAATTTAACAACTTTTTTACAAGTATAGGTCAGTCGACAGCACAAGACATTCATTACAATGGAAATAAGGATTACAATTACTACTTAAATGATAATGTCCATTCCGTTTTCAGTCTATTTAATGTTGATGAAGAAATAGTCAAGAAAACCATTCCCATTAAAACAGTAGTGGCTATGACGGTATTTCCTGTAAACTTTTGAAAATAATTGAACCCTCCATCATCAAACCATTAACCCTGGTAATAAATCAAGTAATAAATACTGGTATATTTCCCGATACACTTAAACTCGCTAAAGTAATTCCTATTTTTAAGAAAGATGACCCATCTGATTAAAAAAATTATAGACCCATATCTCTTCTTCCAACAATTTCAAAAGTGATAGAGAAAATAATATATAATCAACTAACAGCATACTTTAATGATTCTGATCTATTTGTTAAAAATCAATATGGTTTTAGAAAAAAACATTCTACCGAGTATGCATCACTTGAACTAATAGATAGAATAATTACACAAATTGATAAAAATTATGTTCCTTTCAGTATTTTTCTTGACCTCTCTAAGGCCTTCGATACAATTGATCACTCGATACTATTAACTAAACTAAGATATTATGGATTACAGGGTCCTACCCTGAATCTATTTAATAGCTACTTAAGCAATAGAAGACAATACACCGAATTTCAAAATGAAAATTCTGATATCCTACCTATCACAATTGGTGTACCACAAGGATCTATAATTGGTCCCCTATTATTCATAATATACATTAATGATTTCCCTAAAGCTAGCGAAATGTTTAACTTTATTATGTATGCCGACGATACCACCTTATTTAGCACCATCAATTATTTTCAAGGTAACTCCCCAAATAGAAATATAGAATCGGCAATAAACGATGAACTCCTTAAAATAATTGAATGGTTAAACATTAATAAATTATCATTAAACAGAAACAAATCCAAATATATGATTTTTCACATGCAAAATAAAGCTGTCGATAACTTTATATTCAATATAAATGGTACAAACATTGAAAGAGTAGATGAATTTAATTTTTTAGGACTTACTTTAGATACAAATTTAAATTGAAATAAACACATTGAAAAAGTATCAAACAAGTGTTCCAAAACAGTCGGCATCTTAAACAGACTAAAATATGTCTTTCCCCTAGAAATTAAAATTATCTTATATAATACGTTATTTTTATCACATATCAACTATTGTATTATGGTGTGGGGATACCAAGCTAGTCGGATGTTGAAAATACAAAAGAAAGCTATGAGAATGTTATCTATAAGTAAATATAATTCACACTCTGAGCCACGTTTCAAAAAAATTTATATCTAAAAAATTGATGACATGTTAAAATTACATGAACTTAAGTTTTATTATAAATATGTACATCATGACCTCCCTGCTTATCGATTAAATTGGAAAATAATTACAAATGTTTACGTACACAATTACAACACAAGGAAAAAAACAGAGTTACACCCATTCAGAACAAAACATGAATTTGCCAAAAGATGTCTTAGATACAGTTTGCCACATGTCATTAACAATACCTCAAAGTTACTCACAGAGAAGATTGGAACACATAGTTTCAGAAGTTTTGGTAAATATGCAAAAAACAATTTATTAGAAAAATACGTAGATACGTGTACAATATTAAACTGCTATACATGCTATCAAAGTCATTAAAACTGTATTAATGCATGTGATATGCATGGATATGTATTGTATATATATATATATAAATCAGCATATGGATATTGTATTTGTGCATATACACATACATATCAAGTATATTGAAGTGTACTATTGACAACTAGTATTTGTTTATTTTAACATACCTTTAGTACTCCAATACATGCATATATGTAATCAAGTAATCTCGGTTTCTTTTCTTTTCCTGCACATTTACATTTACATTTGCACTTCCTTCGGTAAAATTGAGTTGAAACAAATTATTATTGTGGCTCCTATGAGAGCGACTGTTATTGTCTTAATAGGAGTCACAGACCCCATCTAATTTGACATTACACTGCATTTGTATATATATGCCTGTTCATGTTACGTTAATTTCATATTATACACATATTGTAATTGGGGTCTAAATAAAACTTTCTTGTTCTTGTTCTTGTTCATCTACCATCACAGCCTTGATCAAAGATTCCTTCCTACGAATTAATATTTCTTTCAACAAAGCTAGAGGCCAATGCAATGAGGTTGCAGTACTATGTCAGGAGCGAAAACTGGCATAGCTACACAACTCAAGAAAACTTAACCTCGCACACACACACACACACACACACACATACACACACACACACACACACACACACACACACACACACACACACACACACACACACACACACACACACACAACCTTTGAATAAGGCGTGTGTGGATTGCATCAGGCGAGTGAAGATAATCAAAGACGCATTGGACACAAGATATGAAATAAACAAAACTAGTGAAGAAATCCCTAATGCGCGATGCAAAGCTGCAGGAAAGTAAAGTCCAGGCAAAACATGAAGGTTTCGAACCGCTATGTCCTAAACGATGAACTGTCTTTTCATCAGTTATGCAAAATATCATCAACAATTACCCCGCCTTGAAAGCGCTATGGACGTGGTCACTGTGTGCCTCTTTGGACCGGATACGGGCCGGACCATTTTCGATAGCACTACTACGCCTCTGTGATGTGTATATCGTGTGAACAGGATATTAGCGATATACCATTTGTCAACAACCGCATTACACTAAAACGTGGAGTATGGGGTGTTGTGTTGGCTGTGTGTGTGTGTGTGTGTGTGTGTGTGTGTGTGTGTGTGTGTGTGTGTGTGTGTGTGTGTGTGTGTGTGTGTGTGTGTGTGTGTGTGTGTGTGTGTGTGTGTGTGTGTGTGAGAGAGAGAGAGAGAGAGAGAGAGAGAGAGAGAGAGAGAGAGAGAGAGAGAGCGCGTGCGCATGCACATGCGCGCGTGTATGTGTGTTAGTGTGTGCGTGTGTATGTGTGTGCGTGTGCCTCTTATGTGAGCGAAATTGCACCATGCTATTCACAGCTGGTGATGTAGCGTGTATCTGAACATGCTCGCTATGTTGTCGCACTTGCTGTTGCCCCGTACCTCGCCTACATTAATTATTCTTCCACTATTCAATCAGACAGCTATGTGGCAACCATGCATGTATGCTGAGGTACACGCTAGGTTGTCGTATGCTATGCAACCGTGCCGTATTCGTCCACCACCATTCAGTAAGTCAAGTAGTGTTTAACAAGTCTGGATGCATACCACACACATTGCATTGGTTATAAATCATTGTTAGGTGCATCGATCACTCAAGCGTGAGCATCGATATTTCAGCTCCGCTCTCTTGTATTTTTGTATTTTATTCACAAGGCATTGCTCATGTTTCATTGTTCTAAACAAAATATTATCTGAAACCTTACGATAGCGCATTCCCAACAGTGATGCCACATGCCATATCTTGGCTGTAAATTTAAAATGTTCGGCTGACGAAATCGTACACACGGTTGATAGGCTAAGCAGCAATATTCTAGTCAAGTTTTCTTAAAACAGATTACTCTAATTATGCAAATGCAGTTGAGACGTATCGTTACAAATATGATACAAATTTATTTAACGTTGTAAATTCGTAATATTATTGAAACATGTCGCCGAATTTAAAGCGCACACCATTTCGTGTAGTATTTTTCGAAATCGATTTGAAGCATATTTACATTATTTTGTGTTTTAAAACTATGTTCCGGACAGATTCGCTTTCCAAAACAACAATGGCGCTGCTCAAACATATACTATGGTTAGTATTATACCATTGTCGGCTTTTGTCTGGACACTGACCTGGTATTGTGCGATAGAAGTTGTCTACATGCGTTGTATCAGATACTCTATAATACGTGACGGCCGACAGAATCCCCCAGGACATGCCAAGGAGCATGACATAGATCAAACGTATGTGTCTTTCATTAGGGGGCCGTTTCAGTAAGCTAATATGTTGAGCTAAGAAATTTCATCATTAAAAAAAATCCGCTGTGAACATGTTAACAGGAGATGTTTTAAGTTGAAACCGGCCGCCGTGGCACATATGACACCATTTCCAGGTATGCTAAGATTGGCGTGTACGTGAAACTTCTTTCAAATAATTAATTTTGTGTAAAAATAACTTACATTTTTAATCAAACTCATATACACATGTGTTTGCCCGTCACACATCATATCGGTATATTTAGACATACATACATACATACAAACATACATACAAACATACATACATACATGCATACATACATACATACATACATACATATATACATACATACATACATACATATATACATACATACATACATACATACATTCATACATACATACATACATACATATTTTCAAAACTCAATCTATGGCAGAATATGACCGGTATTATAAACATAGTATGACATAACGTGCGTGCGTGCCTATAAATGGCTGTATATACGTAGGAATACTGCATGTACTTGAATGTCTGTCTTCCGTTGTTCGCATACATGTCTTCATGACAAACTGTGTATAAAGTCATCAGTTTGACAACTGTTTATCTAAATGGGGCAAACATGAATAGTTGTCAATAATGTATAAGAGTAAAGTCAATATACTTCATAAGAAACAGAACAAGTAGCGCGGCTTGATTGCAATAACGGAGATTATGTCTCGCCATCTGTTTTTCTATTGTGGGTCTATAAAATTCAAAGGAATTATCGTATTCTTGCGAAACTAACAAATGACAGTATTACCCGCCAAACCAACGCTGGGTATCACTGGAGAGCATGTAGCCGGCTCTACCACCTCGTTTGGTGGTCCTGTTTTATCCTGATAACAATCATTTCCTTTTTGGCCTTGATCGTAGGCTGGTAGGCCGCATGTTTTCGGCGCCTACCGTTGCAGCTGATGAACGTGTGGCAGCATCTGTTCTAACATACAGCTGACAAGTGAGATGTTCGGTTGTGTAAACAAACTGCTTGCGTGCATTAATGACGTGCTGTCTAGTGTAGCTGCAACTTGGTTGTTCGCTTATTCTACGCAAATAACGCTTGGTTGCAACAACCACTTTATATTAAATGAACATACATAATCAACTGAACTATATCACGCACTGTGATGGTGCGAGTGCGTCACGCGTGTCACGAATGTACACGCCGGCGGCATTAAGTTAATATGATTCTGTGGGCATAACTACTAAGCCAGAAAGGTAAAAGTAAAAGTCTTTATTGATGTAAAAAGGTAAGTTCTTATATAGACTGTTCTAAGCGCGCTTTACAGTATACCTGTTCAATCGAACAGCATCTCGACTTCTCTGGGAAGCATTCAGCCACTCTGCAATTAATGCGCGAATACTATTCGTATACACATAGCCACCACTGTCTATAGCCAGCTACTCATTCATACAGCTGAGTGAACTGAAGCAATATAGAGTAAACGAACTTGCCCAAGATTCGAACCCGCATTCTCTCAGTCGAGCGTACGGAGCTCTTACCGCTGCGCTACTGCCAATGCCGAATTCTCTTGCCAGTACGATGTTCCACATTGGAATTCGAGCACTATATAGCGACTGTAAGAAGCGCTTCGAGCAGGTTTGTAAACTACAATTGTTTTATTAAACAGTTTTATTACATAAATAAGAACGACAATGTTCCTATATAACATTGTGTTAGAAACAGCTGTATGGACAACTCAACTTAAATTGAGGGACTTAAATAATAGGATTACAAACACGACCGTCACACTAGAAAACATTCGACGCCTGATGTTGAATACTGTCTGACAACATGCATTATGTAAATGATGTAATCAGCCTGTTAAACTGACATGATTTAAATTATACGTAATAGGCACACACCTGTGCATCCTATTTCCGTGTAGCGATGTAACGGACAACGTTGACTCTTCTACAATTATAAACAGTCTGTTCAACATATGTGTCCTGATGACATCATATATGCTGGGATAGCTTAACAGATACTGAGTGTGTGCAGATCTTCAATGAAAGCATACGCACGGATAACTATTAATACTAAAAACTAATAAATGCCCGTATATACATTAGCATTCGAAAACATGGGGAAATATCATAAAACAAAACAGAACTACACTTAGATGTGGGGTAGTTTCTAAGGAAACCGAGCGAATAACATATACATGTTATTACTGGTTAGGCTTTTTCCATATTACCCCCATAAGAGATGCATATACTTCTATCCAATTGTACACGCTTGAAAAAGTACATACAATATTTGTATGTTTCAAACATCAGTTTTGTTCGGCAAACATTTGCTGACGGTTGCATAGAGGGCAGAAGCCAATCGAAGAGATGGCATATCCAGTAAGTCATATCGGATACTGGAAAGGCTTGAAAGGGAAGGCCGGCGTGAAGGGATAGGAGGATCAATTATGAAGAAACACAACGTTCTTGTAGGGTTCAGTATCCGATCCGTGTGACTGCTAAGCACGTTTTTGGAAAAAACAAATAGCCAGTTAGACATGAATTAAGTAGATCGAGTATAGTAGTTCTACTATTGGTGTAATGCCAAGTAGGCAAAGATAGTGCTTTGATCAAAGGAACGAAGAACATTGAGTTTCAACTATCACTGTACGAATAACTGTTTAGGTAAATACGTGGTATATATATTGCAAACGAAACACACCTTTGTCTGACATGGTTGCTGTGATTTGTTATACGCATCTGTTACCGTTCATCCGTAATTATTTTTTAAACAAAAATTTACAATAATATTAATACGTGATAATACAAGTACGCATGGAAATTGTGAGCATAATCAGGGCCAAACCTGCCATCACCAGCAAGGTATTGAGATTGATTATCTAAAGTAATTTGTAAATACTATGAAATACAATCAAATAAGTGCCATTTCAAAAATATAAAAAAGGAACAACAATGCTTTGACAACTACACGGCGTTGAACTAAGGAAGCATCATAGGCATGCCAACTATTACGATGGTATAATTATCAAACAACAAACTTGACTTTTTGATACATAATATCTACAATATATTTTTAATGATGGCCTGTCTAGAACAGCGTGTATATATATATAATATGGTAAATGAGACAATTTCACATTATCTGAATAATGGGAATAATGCGCATGTTTTGTTATTACTTGTTGTCTCAAAAGATTCTGACTTGGTGAATAAAAATTTGTTATTTAAAATATTAATTGATAATGGTATCCATCCATTAGTTGTCTGACATTAACTCCGTACTTTTACGGACCGGAAACGACATGTTAAATGGAATGATGTAATTTAAAACCAATGCATTGACGAATGGGGTTCGCCAAGGAGGCATAACCTATGAAAGTATAATTCGATTATATACATGGAAGAAATGTTAACTTAATTAAAAAAGCCTTGAAATAGGCTCATTTGTTGGGCAATATTGCAGGATATGCATATTACATTATGCTACTCTGTCCTACTAGTTCCTGTTCTTTCTGCTTGTTAATAATAATAATAATAATTCCGTTTTTGAATACAGCGCTTTTTAAGTAAGTAAATACTAATCAAACCGTTTCACATACTAACATACTTGTTACCTGCACAGCGGTGAGGATCACGTATAGTACTGTTGAATGATTCACTCTGTGACTCCATAACTGTTCTTTTTCTCCATAACTTCCTGTCATCAGTATGAGAATGTTACTACGACGTATACAGAGCGTGATGTGTTGCGCAATACTAAGATGCCGACGTATTTTGATAGCTTGCTTATCGTTTTTTAGTTATCTGTTGCAAATAATTGTATGTTTACGTTTCACGCACTAACACATGCCAGTAAAACGACGTATTTAGTCCGCTATCAATATTCTTTTGAAATATTTCAGCACCTGCAGTTTAAATCATTACTCAACTTTGACAGTCTAGACTACCTCCCGTGGAGCGTGCGTCATAGTTGCCCTTCGTATACGGATCCTTGCCACATGCGAGTAACGTAAATACCAATATAAATGCGATTACTTTGCATGT
Source organism: Escarpia spicata (assembly GCA_963995525.1). Classification (NCBI taxonomy): domain Eukaryota; kingdom Metazoa; phylum Annelida; class Polychaeta; order Sabellida; family Siboglinidae; genus Escarpia; species Escarpia spicata. Next base: position 21,924,965 of record OZ023218.1, on the reverse strand, counting down.
GAGGATGTTGGTATTGTCTCAACGACGCGACGTTCTCGGTGCAGGAAAGCAGTCGATATAATTCGGTTTTCAAAACGTATGGTTTTAATTTACATTGTCCTAGTCATATATCACTTGTATGATTCCCGTATGATGTCTTACTACAATATATATCAATCACAATTACAATACTTTATTATTTCTTGGTCAGGAAATTCATTATATATATATAATTTATATTTACCATTAATTCGTGAGAACCCGGGTTCGAATGCTGTGCTGCCGTGTCAAACCGTGGGCAAGTTCATTCACTCTTCGTTGCTTCAGTTCATTCAGCTCTGTCAATGAGTACCTGGCTCTAGACAGTGGTAGATATATATAATAATAATAATGGATAGTTCTTATATAGCGCAAATCTGTTAAGCAAAAAACTCAGTGCGCTAGTACATATCATTCATACATATGTACGTAACATAGACTATACAGATACATGTATGGACCACTTAGAGTAGGGAGAACGCATGTCGGAACAGATATGTCTTTAACCGGGGTTTAAATTAAGATAGAATAGGAGTATTTCGCAGATTGACAGACAGTGAATTCCAGAGAGTGGGTGCGATAAAGCTAAAAGAACGCTCACCATCAGACTTAAGGTTACGCATAGGTATACTTAACAGCTTCTCGCTGGTGGAGAGGAGGGTGCGTGACGTTTAGTATGTGGAGAGCAGGGCCGAAAGGTAAGGTGGAAGTGACCCGTCAAAATGGCGGTACTCAAAAGTTGCCATCTTGTACTGGCATAGAAACTTTACAGGCAGCCAATGGAGTTCCTGCAACATTGGAGTCACATGGTCTCGATTATGTTTTTTTACAACGAGCCGTGCTGCACTGCTCTGAACCCTCTCTAATCGACTTATCTGTTCAGCAGGCAGACCATTAAAAACCTAATTGCAATAATCAAGACGGGATGTTATTAAAGCAGTGACAAGTCTAGCAGAAGCGCTTTTAGAAAGATACTGCCGGATGGACGCAATACGTCGTAATTCAAGAAAACAGGCACGACAAACACTGCTGATTTGTTCCTGCATGGAGAGTCTCTGATCAATTCTAACTCCAAGGTATTTTATTGATTTTTTGAAAGGGATATTACTACCACCGATGTCTACAGAATTACTGTCTACCAATCTGTGACGAGATGAAGCACCAACAGTCATTACTTATGTTTTGTAGGTGTTCACCATCAGCATATTGCTGTTCATCCAAGATAAGACGTCATCAATACAATCATAAATGCTTTACTCAACTGAACAAAACTCATTAGGAGGAGCACTTTATGACAGCTCCGTATCATTAGCATACTTGTAAAAATTGCACTCATGAGCAGAAATCACATCTGTCAGGGGCTGGGAGTACAATGTAAACAAAACAGGTCCCAAAACGGAACCCTGAGGTGTTCCGAACTCAAGTTGACTCGGAGCAGACAATGCACCATCATCAACAACAACAGACTGACAACGATCACTAACATATGATGCAAACCATTCAAGAGCAGTGCTTCTTATCCCAAAAGTAACCTCTAACCTCTTCAGAAGAATGGAATGATCAATACTCTTCGCGCATTAATTCCAGCAGCGTGGCTGAGTGCTTTCCACAACAGTCGAGATGGTGTTCGATTAACAGGCCTGCCAGGGAGTAACGTGTAAAATGCTATGTAAAAACTTCATTTACAATCTTGAAAAGAAATGTTATTCCTTAAATGCGTATTGTTTGTAAATGTCGTATAGAGATGTAATCTATGTACAACTGCTTGCTATTTTCTGAGGATAATTGAAGAGTAGTTTCAATAGTGTACTGTAATTATTTGTTAATTACCTCAGTACACAACGTGTACTGCGATATTCTTCCATACGTTTTCAGATGAAACTATTTACGAACATAATGATGTACAATGTACGTCGTGTGTGTGTGTGCGTGCGTGTGTTTGTGTGTGTGAGTGTGCGTGTTTGTGTGCGTGTGTGCGTGTATGCGTGTTTGCGTGTGTGAGCGTGTGTGCGTGCGTGCGTGCGTGCGTGCGTGCGTGTGTGAGCGTGTGTGCGTGTGTGAGCGTGTGTGCGTGTGTGAGCGTGTGTGCGTGCGTGCGTGCGTGTGTGTGCGTATATGTGTATGTGTTCATGTGTTTGTATCTGTTTCTGCGTGTATAATTATCAAAGTACACTTTTAAACATGACTACAAACTACAATTAATTAAATAACTGTCAGAGTTAAATTATGAAAACAAACCAATCATGTAACACTAGCGAAACGTACGTTGTATAATGACTTCGCTACCTACTTTGCTGATAAAAGACAATATATTACAATGGAGATTCATGAAACGCTGATCCATGAACAAAACATTAGTGTTACATCATAGGCGCTGACACTAACCTGTGTCATATTATCTCAACTGACTGTTAACTACCAGTAAAGAGAAAATTAGGAATATCAGACTGTACCCGTCAAAGACCTGCAGTCTGGATTCCTGTCCCACTAATCTCTTGACGAAAACATTCCATATCCACATTCCCTATCTGGTTGGCAAAAGTGAACAATAACTTCGAATAAGGATTATTTCCAAACACACTGAGAACAGCCATCATAAAGCCATTTCTAAAAACCGCTCTCTCGTCAAGGAACGGCTGAAAAACTACACACACGTCTCTAACAATACATTCAACGGCAAAGTCCTAGAGAAAGTTGAGTTCGTCGTCTGATTGATCACCTCACAGTGAACCAACTGCATGAAGATTATAAATGTGTACATTAAATGCTTCAAAGTACGCCCTGTTGCGTATCCAGCATGCAGTGTTGGTGCGCTCAACATGAATCATGAATACTGTTTGTAATGTTTGATTTATCAGCCGCATTTGGCATGATTGCCCATGAACACTAGCTGACACTGCTGCATGACGAATACGGTGTGCGCGAAACGGCATATCGTCGTTCCGGACGTACTTGGAAGATCGCAATCATCGTGTCCAGATTGACTCAATGACATCTGAGCCTATTCCATTAAAGGGTGGTGAACCACACGGCTCGGTCCTTGGGCCAGTTATTTTTACCCTATACACCACTACAATGCAGCGCATTTTCAGAACACATGAAATACAATACCATACATGTGCCGATGACATTCAACACTACGCGTCATACTATCCAACTTTTTACGGGCGATCAAGTAGAAATAACGAGGCGACTAACATACAGCTTTGGATGGCGCGGCGCATGCTGAAGCTGAATGATGACAACAACTGAGATGGTCATGTTTGCATCTCAATCTCTAAGGAGTTAGCTCAATGACCATTGGAAACGATACAATTTCACCAGTAGATTGCATTCGAAAATATAAGGAGTTCACTTGGACCAACATCTGACGATAGCATATCACGTGATTGTTGTTTGTGCTGCATGCAACTACCATCTGTACAGACTGTCATCAGTACGGCAATACCTTACAGCTGAAGCCGCGAAAAGTGCTGTCAACGCACTAGTCATCTCTCGACTGGACTATAGTATCTTACTTTTTCTCAATATCCTTTCATCTCAAATAGCACACTTATATCGAGTACAGAACAATGCCGCCAAACTATTGACATGCACCAGTAGACACGAGCATATCACACCTGTGCCAAAGGGGTTGCATTAGTTACCGATAGCGAGCCGCATAATTTTCATGGTGTTGGTGTTGACGTACAAATGTCTCCATGGTTTGGCGGAATTTGTGCAACCGCGGAATCATGATGGACGTCTACATCAGGCCCACGTACCAACATTGCAAGCAAAAATACTTCATGAACAAGTGCAGAGGTGACTCGGCCTTTGACGCTGCAGTACCGCGACTGTAGAACGAACTGCCAGTGGACATTCGTGCATCAAGAACACTGAACATGTTTAGGAAGTCTAGAAAGACACATATTTTCATTAAACTTGTTAATATATTTATTTTATCATGATGCACATTACTTGCCATTTCACATTTAATCACTACACACACACACACACACACACACACACACACACACACATATATATATATATATATATATATATATATATATAAAGCATAAATAGACAAATCATTAAATTGTTAAATTTAAATACGCACGCACACACACGCGTATATATATATATATATATATGTTTAATGATTTATCTATTTAGTTTTTTTTTAATACACAATCTTGATTATTCAGCATCGATCCTCTAATTTAGCGCTTAATAAATACAGTATTTATTTCTAACAGTAATAGTGGTAGTAGTAGTAGTAGTAGTAGTAGTAGTATCATTATTATTGTTAGTAGTAGTAGTTGTTGTTGTTGTAGTAGTATTAGTAGTATTAGTAGTAATAGTAGAAGTAGTATTACTTGTTATTCCCTTCACTAGTTTTTATCGACAGTCGGAATCAGTCATGTGGAACCATTTGCTACTCCTGGGAGCAGTTCTTCTTCTTGGCGCCATCGATGTGACGTCATCGTACAAGATGTGGAAGTTGGCCAAAGCTAACGGCCACTTCGCCTTCTGTCTTTACAGCAAGATCACTGAAAACGACGATGGAAAGAACGAGTTTTTCTCTCCATTCAGGTAACAATAAATACACGTACATGCTGAAAATGTCATAATGAGAAAGGGAAAGTTGTAACAACATAAAATATTGAGGGGAAAATGCAATGGACGACAATGAATAAAACAAATATATAGTAAGTCAGAATGGTTTGATAGCTGCGTAACATAACTGCTACAAAACATAAACAACCGATCGGTTTGGAGGGCCATGTTCGCCACGGCCTGCGACAGACACCCAGGTAGAAAATACTACTACTACCAGCTGAAGCTTTTGTATGACTTGTCGTCCACAAATTGTGCCA
>OZ023218.1:21223117-21261724 GCA_963995525.1 Escarpia spicata | reverse complement strand
AGAAATATATCACACTTGTTGGCTTATTTAAAGGCTCCTCTTCGGCACATGTTGGCTAATTTAAAGGTGCCTCTTCAGCACTTATTAGCTTATTTAAAGGCACCTCCTCAGCACATGTTGGCTTATTTAAAGGCGCATCCTCAGCACTTGTTGGCTCATTTAAAGGTGCCTCTTCAGCATGATTTTTTTCACTCATTAAAAATATAAAAATTGCATAAAGCAAAACTGCATTGTATCTACTATGGCATGCCAGTTTGTTTGTGCAACTTTTTTATGTGAAGTTTTGGTAAAACCATCAAACAAACAATTAGGTTATCTAATTCCTGCCCAAGAATTAATTCAAGTGATTCTCAAAATTGGAATCTTTATGTGAATGGGTGTAATGATTATGCATGAATTTCTGTGTTGGCGTCAATTTTAAGAAATGTATGTACTCTGTTATTACACCATATGCAAATATTGTTTAAACTATTTATATGTTACATATTTGGACATGAAGGAACTGTATTCATGTGGATATCAGAATTGGGCATGCTGTGCTTAGTTGAATCATTGGATGCCACTTTGTTATGGGAGAAAGCCGCAAGTTCCACACATGATACCAGTATGAAACACTTTTAAAATGTTGCACTTTGTGAACGGATGGCATAGTTCCATTGATGGACAGTAAGCAAATGGCTTTATTTGCCACACTCTTGATGGAAGTCAAGTTATTAAAATTAAATGTACAAAAGCTGATAGTTTTTATTGCAGATCATGTAATATAGCGTAAAGAATCAATTGTAACTTCTTAACTGGCTCAATGTGTTTTAATGAATCACAATTTTGTTAGTGTAAATGTTTAGTTGTTATCTTTTTGATGTAACTTGACTGTTATCTGAAACGTAGCATGCAATGTAAACACTACTCATGACAGCACATTTCATTTTCAGATAACGCTCAAATTACAACAACAAATTGTGGTTGATCAACCAGAAATATGTTAAAAATGACCAGACTTTGTAGCTTTAAGAAACAGTGTTTGAGACACGTGGTTGTTGTGTTTGTGCTGTAGAAGGGTGCCGTGTCCCACCTGTTTGGTGTGTGTCGACGGGACACTATGCTGTACGCACACACCCAGGCTCTCCGTCTCATTGCCACCCTCTGTTGCATCTCAGAGAGTGTCATCGAACTGGACAAGGTGAGGATTGCTTGACATATCTCAAGATAACATAACACACATGAATTTGCGAAAAAGTGTCTTAAATATAATTTACCTCATGTTATTAATAATATCCCTGATTTAGTGATAGACAAGATAGTGACCCATAGTTTGAGAGTATTCTCAAATTATGCCAAACACCATACGCTACAACAATATAACATCACCAGGGAAGATCAAATGTACATGGAGATTATGTATTGTAATATTCTTGGGTAATGTACCTCGGAATTCTGTCAAATATTACCTATATGACATTTTGCATGAGTATTTCAAATGGGGATAATGCAAATAAAAAACTAGGATAGTGAGAGAATTTGGGTCCTTATTATAACAAATAGAAACTTAACAAAGTAAATTTGATACGATAATAATTAATTTTAACAGATCAGACTGAATTAAACTGATCTAATTATCTGTTGGTCTATTTTTATTCAAAATACCTGTGTTTGTTTTTGGCCTGTCTCATGTCATGTGGCATGTTGTAGGTGGGGGGGCGTGGCCTGTCTCATATCATGTGTCAGGTTGTAGGTGGGGGGGGGGACGTGGCCCGTCTCATACCATGTGTCTGATGTAAATAGGGGGCATGGCCTGTCTCATGTCAATGTGTCAGGTTGTAGGAGGGGGCGTGGCCTGTTGCACATCATGTGTCATTGTAGGTGGGGGGCGTGGCCTGTCTCATGTAATGTGTCATGTTGTAGGTGGGGGATGGCCTGTCTCATGTAATGTGTCATATTGTAGATGGGGGGCGTGGCCTGTCTCATGTAATGTGTCATATTGTAGATGGGGGGCGTGGCCTGTCTCATGTCATGTGTCATATTGTAGATGGGGGGCATGGCCTGTCTCATGTCATGTGTCATATTGTAGGTGGGGGGCGTGGCCTGTCTCATGTCATGTGTCATATTGTAGGTGAGGGGATGGCCTATCATGTCATGTGTCATGTTGTAGGTGGGGGTGTGGCCTGTCTCATGTCACGTGTCATGTTGTAGGTGGGGGGCGTGGCCTGTCTGAGTGGCCTTCTGGGGCGGCAGTGGCTGTCAGAGCAGGTGCGCAGTGAGGCAGCGGGGGTACTGGCCCAGTTGACCTCACCCTGTCTACGTCACCATCAACTTCTGTCTGGTCTTATGGAACTCACGGACGACCTCACACGATCTCTCACATGTACGTCCTCATGTTTGTAGCACCCTTAAACCTGTTCCTTTACCCAGAATCACCACCGAAAGCCAGGGTTGGTAATTATTAGCAGAAAGTTCACTGAATTAGCTCTACACTAAAACCATCATCAGGACTGCGCAGTAGGTCCATTATGGTCAAGAGGACTGTGCAGTATGTCCGTTAATGGCCAAGAGGACTGTGCAGTATGTCCATTATGGTCAAGAGGACTGTGCAGTATCTCCATTATGGCCAAGAGGACAGTGCAATATGTCCATTATGGTCAAGAGGACTGTGCAGTATGTCCATTGTGGTCAAGAGGACTGTGCAGTACATCCATTATGGCCAAGAGGACTGTGCAGTATGTCCATTATGGCCAAGAGGACTGTGCAATATGTCCATTATGGTCAAGACGACTGTGCAATATGTCCATTGTGGTCAAGAGGACTGTGCAGTACATCCATTATGGCCAAGAGGACTGTGCAGTATGTCCATTGTGGTCAAGAGGACTGTGCAGTACATCCATTATGGCCAAGAGGACTGTGCAGTATGTCCATTATGGCCAAGAGGACTGTGCAGTATGTCCATTGTGGTCAAAAGGACTGTGCAGTATGTCCATTGTGGTCAAGAGGACTGTGCAGTATGTCCATTGTGGTCAAGAGGACTGTGCAGTATGTCCATTATGGTCAAGAGGACTGTGCAGTATGTCCATTATGGCCAAGAGAACTGTGCAGTATGTCCATTGTGGTCAAAAGGACTGTGCAGTATGTACATTGTGGTCAAGAGGACTGTGCAGTATGTCCATTGTGGTCAAGAGGACTGTGCAGTATGTCCATTGTGGTCAAGAGGACTGTGCAGTATGTCCATTATGGCCAAGAGGACTGTGCAGTATGTCCATTATGGCCAAGAGAACTGTGCAGTATGTCCATTGTGGCCAAGAGGATTGTGCAGTATGTCCATTGTGGTTCATGAGGACTGTGCAGTATGTCCATCATGGTCAAAAGGACTGTGCAGTATGTCCATTATGGCCAAGAGGACTGTGCAGTATGTTCATTATGGTCAAGAGGACTGTGCAGTATGTCCATTATGACCAAGAGGACTGTGCAATATGTCCATTATGGCCAAGAGGACTGTGCAGTATGTCCATTGTGGCCAAGAGGACTGTGCAATATGTCCATTATGGCCAAGAGGACTGTGCAGTATGTCCATTATGACCAAGAGGACTGTGCAGTATGTCCATTATGACCAAGAGGACTGTGCAATATGTCCATTATGGCCAAGAGGACTGTGCAGTATGTCCATTGTGGTCAAGAGGACTGTGCAGTACATCCATTATGGCCAAGAGGACTGTGCAGTATGTCCATTATGGCCAAGAGGACTGTGCAGTATGTCCATTGTGGTCAAAAGGACTGTGCAGTATGTCCATTGTGGCCAAGAGGATTGTGCAGTATGTCCATTGTGGTCAAGAGGACTGTGCAGTATGTCCATTATGGCCAAGAGGATTGTGCAGTATGTCCATTATGGCCAAGAGGATTGTGCAGTATGTCCATTATGACCAAGAGGACTGTGCAGTATGTCCATTATGGCCAAGAGGACTGTGCAGTATGTCCATTGTGGCCAAGAGGACTGTGCAGTATGTCCATTATGGCCAAGAGAACTGTGCAGTATGTCCATTGTGGCCAAGAGGATTGTGCAGTATGTCCATTGTGGCCAAGAGGATTGTGCAGTATGTCCATTATGGTCAAGACGACTGTGCAATATGTCCATTGTGGTCAAGAGGACTGTGCAGTACATCCATTATGGCCAAGAGGACTGTGCAGTATGTCCATTATGGCCAAGAGGACTGTGCAGTATGTCCATTATGGCCAAGAGGACTGTGCTGTATGGTCCATTATGGTCAAGAGGACTGTTTGAACTAGTCGTTCAGGATTTTCTCATATGTTCATTGTTGACCTTTTTTATGAGTTTTTATGATATTTGTATGAAATGTGAAGTGTGTCATCCCAACAATGGTAATCTTTGAAATTATGGACCCCGTGCCCTTGTGTAAATGCCATTTTATGTGTTTAATCCATAAAGAGAGGTTGTCTGTTAATTTGTATTGTAAAATCATGTTATACATCATCATCATCGTCGTCGTTTAGAAGCGGTGTTTCCAGACTTTGCTGGGTTCGCCTTTCTTCCAATTGCCCTCTTCCACTTGACACAGTCCCGTGCATCCCGATGGTCGATACCCATCAGACTCAAGTCTGCAGACACAGAGTTCTGCCAGGTCTTCCTTGGTCTGCCGACGGGAGCTGTCCCCTCCACCACTAACTTTGTACAGCCCTTCACCCAGTCCTCGTTGTCCTTTCGCTCTACATGCCCATACCACCTCAGCCTGCTTCTTCTGATCACATCCCCAATCGCCTCCTCTCCTACTCTTCTTCTAAGCTCTGAACTGGGCTGTCTGTTGCTGAGTGATGCGCCACACATCCATCTCACCATCCTCATACAGTGTAAATGATATGTATTCAAATATATTTACCGTTCAAATATGTTTTAACGACACAGAAACAACTTTTGAATTCAACAAAAACTTTTGAATTCAACAGATAAATGTTTAATAATCGCTGAGCTGTCACTCAGATTCTTGAATAGCGAGCTCTAAGTCTCAGAAACATCTTGATCTAACAGGGGTATGAATCCATCTGATGATTGCTTGATTCACATATCCATCCAATTAGTAACAAGCCCTGAGACAACACCTTCAGAAGTGGAATGCTGCCATGTAAGCAAACTGTTTCCTGCCGAAATATTTACATTTCAAGCCACCAAAATTGTTTAGTAAAACACTTTTTTGAGGTAAGTATGTTACAATTTATATAGCTTGTACCATATAATGTTATTATTTTAATAGGTGTGCTTCAGAAATATCATCTTACTTCAAAATTCAACAGCACGTTTTTCTTGATTTTGTGAATCTGATATGCCCAATAAAGAATTTCTGGATCATATATGGAGCTATGCTCGCTTTCAGTGTTAAACATAGTACTGCTTTCTGCCACTAGGTTTGTGCATTGAGGCGAGTCGGCCAGAAGTGTTTCTCGTTGCTTGCGCCGTCCTCGCCAATCTGACGTACCTTGACAGTGTCACGTGTGACTACCTCCTGATGTACCACACCGCACAGAGTCTCATAGAACACTGCCTACTTGACACATGCCACTCCATCTATGCCAAGGACCAGGTGGGTGTGTCTAGGGGTGTGTCTGGGTGGGTGTGGTGCGTGGGGGGATGTATTTGGGGGTGAGGGAGTAAGGGAGCGAATGAGAGTGCGAGTGAGTGAGTGAGCGTGTGTGTGTGTGTGTGACAGAGAGAGTGCATGTGTGTGGTTATGTGTGTGTGCATGTGTACGTGCGTGCATGTGTGCGTGGGTATGGATGTGTGAGGCTGTGTGTGTACATCGGGTACAGGCGAGTGTTCGGTATGTGTTCAGGTGTCTATGAGTGCGTGCCCGTGTGTGGGTGGTAGGTAGGTGGGTAGGTGGGTAGGTATATCTGTGCAGATATGCCTGCATGTGTGGATGCGTCCTTGACAGCTACTTTGGTTAATATATATTGTGTAAAGCAACATTTCTACACAGAATAAATTGTTCTGACCTTCACAAATTGCTGCTTTCCACAGATTTTTTCTCCAGCAAATATAATCTGTATGATGGAACACTACACAAAGATCCTTGTTTATAGATTATATGCGACTTCACCACCGATCATTTCAGGTTGTCACAGTGCTGGCAAACATGGCTGCCATTGAATGCTGCTGTTCCGAAATTATTGACAATCACGGCATAGAACTACTGATTCAGTTTCTCCACGAAGCACCACTAGATGGCACCAGGAAGTGTGAGTTGGCGACCGTGGAGCGCGTGCAACAGAAGGCCGCGATTGCATTGACTCGACTGTGCAGAGACACGGAAGTCGCACAGAGTGTGGTTGACTTAAATGGTACTTTTTAAATTCTATAATGACTGATTTAATGTTTACTTTCAACAATATCATTAAATTCAATTCATGTTGTGATGTCTTCAGGGATCATATCGGAATGTTGGTGTCTGATATCAGATGAAATTACTTTTGTTTGAGGGAGTTGGTCAGAGGCAATTTTGTCTGGCTTTTGACACAGATGATTTACCATCGTTATTAAGCGTACGTGCCCTAATTAGCGTACACCCCCTTTTTAGCTGCATCCGAAGCCGTGACAGTGATCTCAATGCCAACCTTGACTGTTGAATCCGTCATTCTGTTTTTATTTCTACCAATATCACACTAGATTCAAAGCTTGGTGATGAAACAACATCGAAAGGTCCACCTAAATTATCAGATTATACAGTGTTCTGGTATCCTGTTGCTCGTATGTGAGATGCATAAATCGCTTGGCCGTCATGTCCGCTGAGATGGCTGTATTCAGGAACCACAGCAACCAAAGAAAATGGGTACACACCCCTGTACGCTTAATAGAACACAAAATTTGACATATTTCCATGTCTCAAATATTTGCTGAGTGCACTGTACGCTTAATAGAATGAATACGGTATCCTTCGGATCGATACTGTTAATATAGTAATATTATCATATCAATGTTTACGTACTTTCATCTGGGGGGGGGGTTGGGGGCTGAGGCCAGATGAAAGTAATTTCATCTGATATTTGACATTGATGTTCTGATGTGATCCCTTACTACATTATAAAAAGTTTAAAAGGGGCAAGAACATATGTACTACTGGCCTTATTACAAGAATTAATACTAAAAGTAATTTGACAGTGTGGGTTAAATAATTTTGTGAGATATACAACACGTATAGTTCAAGACATTGTGCATAGACAAGAGCATTTTATTTTAGGTATTATTAGGATATACTTATAATGTGTCATACACAGTTTATTCTGGTTAAAACCTGCTGAACGATGCTACCAAGATAAAACTAACTACATTTTAAACAATTAGAAAAGTTAAATAAAATGTGTCAAAAGACAATTAAACATGAATTACATGAATAAGTTAAATAAATAAACAACTAATTTAAGTTGACACATTGCAATCGGATATCAGTTGCTTATGTTGATTTCAATGCCATGATAATTTTAATGGTATTATATTTTCTGTTGCAGCCGTTGGTCGTTTTGTTGAGTTATGTCAACAGCCGGCTTTAAGAAGCCACAGTGGCGCCGTGTTGGTTGCTTCTCTGGTCAGTATGAACTGTAGTGGTCATTTATGTATTTCAAGCAAAGCTGTCTGTTCGTCAGTTTTATATAATGTTCTTAGCAGCAAAATAAATATCATACTCATTGGTCGACTGGGGCCGCAGCACAGATGAGCCATTTCCATGGGTCGATCATTCATCAGGGAAGGAAAGTTTCTCTCTCTACATCAGGTTTTTGGCAAATCAGCTTGGTGTATGTTTTCTTGTTTGCTGCTATTTTTCTTGCCATGAGTGGGTGCCCATCAGATGAATGTTGACACTGGTTCTTCGGTGTTACTAGAACAATGGCCAGCTAGTTGTAGGAGCCATGAGTGGGTGCTCATCAGATGAATGTTGACACTGGTTCTTCGGTGTTACTAGAACAATGGCCAGCTAGTTGTAGGAGCCATGAGTGGGTGCCCATCAGATGAATGTTGACACTGGTTCTTCCGTGTTACTAGAACAATGGCCAGCTAGTTGTAGGAGCCATGAGTGGGTGCCCATCAGATGAATGTTGACACTGGTTCTTCGGTGTTACTAGAACAGTGGCCAGCTAGTTGTAGGAGCCATGAGTGGGTGCCCATCAGATGAATGTTGACACTGGTTCTTCGGTGTTACTAGAACAATGGCCAGCTAGTTGTAGGAGCCATGAGTGGGTGCCCATCAGATGAATGTTGACACTGGTTCTTCGGTGTTACGAGAACAATGGCCAGCTAGTTGTAGGTGCCTCGTGCAAATCTTGTTTGTGAGTTTGTCTACATTTCATTAGAGTTCTTCATTTGTAAGCAGAATAAATATGTTGAAGGTGTACTCCCTGCCGAATTGCGTTTAATAAGCCCAAAGCATTGTTCACAATTTGAATGGTGTACCTGCTTAAAGTTCAGATTGTAAACAAAACATTCAAATTGTAAACAATCGTTATTGGCACTTAGAGCAGAGGCATCCATCCCTACCAGTAAACACCTTTGAAGTTGCATAGTTCCCACATGCCTGAGTACAAATTGGGATGGAGGAGTAGAACTTCCTGCTAATAATGACCCCCCTGGGTAATTCTGGAAAACGGAAAACTTAAAATTGGGCTTATATAATTCACTCTAGTAAGTATGCATTGACCAATTGATCCAGGTTCATGGCCTGGTCCCAGAAAAAATTTTACATGCCAGAAATTACTTTACTCTGCTAATTATGTTAACTAACATTAATTAGAAAAAAACGTGGTGTGGCTGGTTTGCTTTCTATCACTTCTACAAATCTACTAACTAGTACTCCAACATAGTTGCCAAGGTACAAGACATGAGAAGATGCTTGAAACAACATTTTATTGCAAACAATTACACAATTAACCATACAATAACATTTAAATCCTATCTTCCATACTAATTATGAATAAAGTCACTTTGACTAAAGTGATGGTGCCGACATCTTCAGCAATTCAATTTTAATGTGTGCTTCAAAAATACCACCTTTTTCATGATTATTGAAACTTAGTGTGCCCATTTAATGTTTGGTCATTTGGAAAAGTGTTATACAACTTGCTTTCCTTCTTCCTTTATTCCCATTGTTCCCCCTCCCCACCTCTCCCCACCTCTCCCCCTCCCCATCTCTCCCCCTCCCTACCTATTCACCTCTCCCCCTCCCAACTATCCTCCCCACCTCTCCCCCTCCCCAACTCTCCACCTCCCCACCTCACCCCCTCCCCACCTCTCCCCCTCCCCACTTACTCACCTCCCCACCTCTCCCCCTCCCAACTCTCCCCCCTCCCCAACTCTCCCCCACCTCACCCCTCCCCAACTCTCCCCCCTCCTCACCTCCCCTCACAAAGATGATGCAATTAATACAAAAATCAATCATATCGAAAACTTGCTAATGACTGGTGTTGTGTATAGGGGGCGCTGCGGAAGATCTCTACCTTGTGTGGCCTCCAGGGAGAGCTGGGATCATCAGACGTTCAGCAGCTTGTTCACGCACCACTTAAAGATGCATTCCTTAACTGCTCCGGGATAGACGAGAGCCCGGTTTGACCAACCAGGTCCAATAGCAACAAAGACTGATGCGTTGCCACTGGAAGCTATGGTCCTCATGGAAAATTATGGTTCTCATGGAAAACTATGGTTCTCAGGGGAAACTATGGTTCTCATGGAAAACTATGGTTCTCAGGGGAACTATGGTTCACACAAGAAGCTTAATTTTCATCATGTTTAGTCAAATCTGCTGTATGGAATATGTGACAGTCCATAACAGTTTGAACTGTATAGTACATTTCACCAAACTGAAGAAAAACAAAAAAGTACATTCACAGGAATGAAAGTGTCAAATTTTAATTTTTTGCATTTTTACATACAACAAAATAATTTACTACTGGTTTGAATAATTATAATGCAATTTGGAATTGTTACCATGAAAACATGTTTTGATGCATGTTTTGGATTGATTGGCATATGTATTGAAACGTAAGTATTTCACTTTGATATCGTCCATATATAAACTGAATTCTTCTGGTCGGTCGGTTCAACCACCAATAACTTCGCAACAAATTGATGCACATGGATGACGCTGGTATCATTGTAAAACTGAAATATTGCCCTTTTAAATGATGTACATAACCTCATACTATCAAAATGTATCTCAAGGTCTAAACCTTCACAATGTGCCACATACATGTATATCCACTTATGTTTTGCTCAAGTAGTGTTACAGACCTTCCTAATTTCCAGTTATGGGGGGAGATTTCCTGCTTTTTGGTCACATTTGAAACATATTCAATTTGATATTTTCATTCTGGCGAACTTACAGCAAGAATCCAGTGTCTATTTTTCAAGCAGTCTTTTTCGTATTTATTTTTTTGAGTAGAGTATTTTATTACTTTTTTGCATTTTAGTGACAATTTTATAATGATATGGGTGTTTTTATATAACTGATAAGATACATATCAATGTATATTTTATATGAGAATTTCACATGCAGCTGGCCAGATTTTACTGGTATTTTAAATGATTTTTCATTGATATAGTTTGCTTGACTTAGAGCAAAATGTATATGTTTATCGCTTGGCTGTATTAATTTTACAAGGTATGATTATGTTGGTGTGAATGTGCAAATTTGAAGCATGCACGTGAATAACTTTAAATCGTGCCAGTGACACTAAAGCTACGATTCCATATGTACAGAAACATGACATGTGGCAGGCAGGAAATCAATGAATTATACCCGGTAGTGCCCAATGGAAATTCATAAAAGAAGTTCGATAAGTACACAGGTGGATGAGTTTTTGCGTGTGGATGCGGCAAGTTGAATCACCCTATGTAGCAATTTGAATTGTATCCACACAGGAATCAGATATGAAATTCACTACAGCAGTATCCCCCCATAATGCATGCGTATCCGTACATATGCAATCCTAGCTTAAGAAAAACTGTTCTGTGTACATGTACTTTGATTTGTCCAAAGATAGATGGACAGTCATGTTGTAGATTCTTGTGTTTATATCATGTACCTGCATATTAAGGCATCCTAGTAATTGTCTATACGGTCTTATTTGCATCTAGCAAATAAAAAAGGTGTGCTGTTTGTAAAATCTGTAACACAGTTGTGCAAACTAGAACCATACATTGAAGTGTAGAGCCAGTGGGAGGTGGCTAACAGTGTCATTCATTTCCATAGTTTTGCCAAAATTATGCTGATGTTCTAGTTGTTGTTAAACTTGTAAAATGCCTGCAACACAGTTCAGTTTCTTAATCGTTAAGTATGAATAATTGTGCAAATTTGTTTTTTCCCGAAACTGTTGCATGAGTTTCAGACATTGTTTGCAACTACATGGTGTAACCGCAGACTGTGTGTGTGTGCTGTTCCTGTGGTTTGTTATTATTGTTTCACAACCAGCTGTATATTAGTTTTATTTTATTAATTTACTGTGTGTGAAAACGCCTAGCAATTTTATGTACTGGCAGTGTAGTGAAGTGAGTATCAGTGGTGGTGGAAGTAGGGGTGTGTGTCTTTGGTGGAAGTAGGGGTGTGTGTCTGTGGTGGAAGTAGGGGTTTGTGTCTATGGTGGAAGTAGGAGTGTGTGTCTGTGGTGGAAGTAGGGGTGTGTGTCTATGGTGGAAGTAGGAGTGTGTGTCTGTGGTGGAAGTAGGGGTATGTGTCTGTGGTGGAAGTAGGTGTGTGTCTGTGGTGGAAGTAGGGGTGTGTGTCTGTGGTGGAAGTAGGAGTGTGTGTCTGTGGTGGAAGTAGGAGTGTGTGTCTGTGGTGGAAGTAGGGGTGTGTGTCTGTGGTGGAAGTAGGAGTGTGTGTCTGTGGTGGAAGTAGGGGTGTGTGTCTGTGGTGGAAGTAGGAGTGTGTGTCTGTGGTGGAAGTAGGAGTGTGTGTCTGTGGTGGAAGTAGGGGTGTGTGTCTGTGGTGGAAGTAGGAGTGTGTGTCTGTGGTGGAAGTAGGAGTGTGTGTCTGTGGTGGAAGTAGGGGTGTGTGTCTGTGGTGGAAGTAGGAGTGTGTGTCTGTGGTGGAAGTAGGGGTGTGGGTCTGTGGTGGAAGTAGGGGTGTGTGTCTGTGGTGGAAGTAGGAGTGTGTGTGTCTGTGGTGGAAGTAGGAGTGTGTGTCTGTGGTGGAAGTAGGAGTGTATGTCTGTGGTGGAAGTAGGGGTGTGTGTCTATGATGGAAGTAGGAGTGTGTGTCTGTGGTGGAAATAGGGGTGTGTGTCTATGGTGGAAGTAGGAATGTGTGTCTGTGGTGGAAATAGGAGTGTGTGTCTGTGGTGGAAGTAGGGGTGTGTGTCTGTGGTGGAAATAGGGGTGTGTGTCTATGGTGGAAGTAGGAATGTGTGTCTGTGGTGGAAATAGGAGTGTGTGTCTGTGGTGGAAGTAGGGGTGTGTGTCTGTGGTGGAAGTAGGGGTGTGTGTCTGTGGTGGAAGTAGGGGTGTGTGTCTGTGGTGGAAGTAGGGGTGTGTGTCTGTGGTGGAAGTAGGAGTGTGTGTCTATGGTGGAAGTAGGGGTGTGTGTCTATGGTGGAAGTAGGGGTGTGTGTCTGACTGTCTGTGGTGGAAGTAGGGGTGTGTGTCTGTGGTGGAAGTAGGGGTGTGTGTCTATGGTGGAAGTTGGAGTGTGTGTTTGTGGTGGAAGTAGGGGTGTGTGTCTATGGTGGAAGTAGGGGTGTGTGTCTATGAAGCACTGCATTTTTTAGATATCTTTGCTGTTGCATTCCAGGATTAGTAGATGAGTATATATATAATATGTATATATATATATATATGTATATATATGTATATATATACAGCTGTATTTTCTATATGTTGTCACAGTAACAGATACTAAGTCTGATTTAGTTGATCATCAATTCATCATATTCAAGGGAGACTTTCTGTTTGTTAAAGTCATGTTGTACAGTATAAACTACAACACCCGGTCCAGCGTCCACCTGAATACAAATGTTGTTTTAATGAAGTAGAAACAACTTCTGTATTCAACAGTCCTCTAGGAGGGTCAGGAGGGTCATCACATTTGTGAAGCTGGTATATGTCATTTTCCAAATATATGCAAATTAATAGAAACATGTGAAGTGGTTCAAGGGACCCAGCCCCTCCAACTGTGGAACCTTTGAGCCACCGTGTGTGTCCTGTGAGCCGTAACAATACTTCTACATTTAAAACAGATCAATCAGATTTAACATGTGATTTTTATTACAATAAACATCTGGTATGTGTGCTACGAGTTACTTATCATCATTGAAATCAAGATATGATATTCCGGTCAAAATGTTGTGGGTCTGTTCCAAAACACTCAAGTAACAATTACAAAATATCCTGGTCCCAGTACAGACATGCAAGTATGCGCACGCATACACTAACTCGCGCACACATGCACAACACAGCAGTTTGTAAATTAACGGGTTAACATAATTATTTGCATATAGACACTTTGCCACGAGGGGAGAAGGTGTGATGGCGTATCTAACAAAAAGAAGGGTATAGGATAAAACTATGCACTTATAAGGAATCAAAAAAGCAAAACAATTAAGAAATGGTCTTTATGAACAACTTATGCAATAATGAACTTTCTTGGGGAACTCATTGTCACAAAAACAAAACAATCGTCACTGTGGGCCGTTTTGTGCTTTACTAAGGGTAGAACGGTCCCCTATCATGGGGTAAAATAGTCCCAAGCAATACTGACTAGAAAACCGATTTCTTTCACGAAAATAAAATAGTGCATAGTAGAAAAATACTTCCAATATTATAGATAAACAATTACACACAATAAACTATCAGTCGTGATTATTTATGCGGCCCCCGCATACTGATGAAGGAAGCATTTACCCCACCGTAACATCATACTGAATGACCCGTATTGGACAAAATGGGGCATATTCACAGTAGCTTGTAATGAGTTCATACTGTCCGCTGGGAAGTAGTAATCAATTTTATTCTAAAACACAAACTGCATTTGACTGATAGGGTCTACACTTCGTGATGACATTTGACTGATAGGGTCTACACTTCGTGATGACATTTGACTGATAGGGTCTACACTTCGTGATGACATTTGACTGATAGGGTCTACACTTCGTGATGACATTTGACTGATAGGGTCTACACTTCGTGATGACATTTGACTGATAGGGTCTACACTTCGTGATGACATTTGACTGATAGGGTCTACGACATCCATTCACATTATATCATTAGGTCAGCGAGGAGTAAAATCGATATTTTGATTTTTCCGACAACTAAACGTCGCCACGTTTGGAATGTCATATTGCATGTGACCTAGACCAAAGTCGGAAGCCGTGCATCAGTTCGGCAAAATGAGGTCGAGATATAAAGGGGCGGCCGTCTTACTCCTACTTGCACCTAAACATTTGATTTCTGCAAATTAACAAGATTTAACAAGATTGCCACCCAGAGAATTAACTCTAGGTAGCAGGTGGACAAGGAAGCCCTTGGCTTATCGAGAGTCCGACCTTTTTATATATATGTATCCCGCCCGTCTGAGGTATGTGTCGATTTTATTTTTAAACATTCACGCTACTAGCACCCACACGATCAGCAGGTAATCTGTTCCATTCATTTACAGTCCTTTGTGAAAATGAAAACTTTCTTATATCCAATCTACTCTGCTCCTTTGCTAATGCAAGATCATGTCCTCTAGTCCTTCTATCTTTCTTAACTGAGAAAAACATATTTCTATCAATATTTTCATAACCCTTCAATATTTTAAACACTTCTATCTGATCTCCTCTCAATCTCCTGGTCTCTAGTGTTGTTAAACCGCATTTTTTTAGGCGTATTTCATAACTAAGATCCCTCAGATTTGGTATAATTTTAGTTGCTCTCCTCTGCACTCTTTCTAGCATATCTATGTCCTTCCTGCGATATGGCCTCCACGCTTGAATACAATATTCTAAATGAGGCTTAACTATTGTTTTGTACAGCGGTATTATTAGCTCTTTTTCCTTATACGTTATGTTTCGCCTAAATAATCCAAGGATTTGATTTCCCTTTGAAGCTGCAATTCCGCACTGCTCTGAAATCTTCATATCATCACTAACGGTTAACCCTAAGTCCTTTTCTTTTACAGTAGTACTTAGTACAGTACCCCCCATTGTATATTCTACCTCTTCGTTCCCATGTCCTATGTGGAGGCATTTACATTTCCCAAAATTGAACATCATTTGCCACTTTTCAGACCATTTGATCAACCTGTCAAGATCATCTTGTAAATGATGTCTATCTCCATCACTTTTAATCCTTCTAAACACTTCTGTATCATCCGCAAATTTCAACACCTTGCTTGTTATTTCATCATCCAAATCGTTGATGTATATTAAGAATAATATAGGACCTAATACTGATCCCTGTGGTACCCCACTCAATACCGATTTCCAGTTTGAAGCCTCCCCATCAACTACTACACATTGTCTTCTGTCAATCAGCCATTGTTCTATCCAGTTTATTATACCATTTCCTATGCCATGGGCCTTTAGTTTAAGCAGTAATCTTTGATGTGGTACTTTGTCAAAAGCTTTTTGAAAATCTAAGTAGACGATATCTACTGGTGATCCCTCATCTACCCACCTAGTGATGTCTTCCAAAAAACATAACATATTTGTTAAGCATGACCTCGCTTTAAAAAAACCATGTTGAGATGGGTTTCAATTTCAAATCAAATTTATTGTAACTCATTACGATACATACAATACAAATCAAATTAAGACAAATCATATATAATAACATAATGAGCACAACAAGGGAAGAACATTATATAATGTTATACTCCCTTTGGTATATTTCAATGTAAATATCATTATATTGAAAACAAAAACAGCGTGCAGTTGTAGAATATATAATCGTGATTGAAAATTATGTTATATATTAACATCATTGTGTAAAATAAATTGCTTAAGTATAGATTTGTAACTAATTATTGAGCAAGTCGTAAATGTAAGTCTTGTGCTGAAATGATTCCAAATAATAGCACCCTTATTTCTTATAGCACGAAGTCTTATTTCTAAAGTAGCCTTGGGTATATGAATTTGTGCAGATTGTCTTGTGTTATAACTATGGACATCTTGATTAAGTGTAAACATATTTTCAAAGATTGTTGGTAAAAGACCCATCTTGTATTTATACATAAATATTTGTATTGAATATACATACAATTGTCTGAAAGTTAATAGATTTAGTAATTTAAAGATAGGTTTTGTATGAGCTAATCTATTAGCTGAGACAAGCATTCTCACTACTTTCTTTTGAATCTTAATACTACTTGAACAATATGAGTCAAATGCACCTCCCCATACTTCAATACAATATGTCAAGTGAGGGAATAAAAATGAGTAATACAAGGTGACCAAACATGATCTAGTTAATAATCTTCTGGCTTTGTTGAGAATGCCAACACCTTTAGAAATTTTACATTTAACTTTGTTAATGTGTTCAGCCCAGTTAAGTTTGCTATCAATAGTCACACCAAGAAATGTCGTAGAAGATACTAGTTTAATAGCATTATTATTAATTTTAAGTGTTGTTGGTTTTGTATGTTTTCTGTTAGGTGTTTTAAATATCATGTATTGGGTCTTATTAATGTTTAAAGATAGTTTGTTAGCATTTAGCCAAATTATAATTTTTTTTAATTCAACATTCATTTTGTTAGTTATATCATCCAAATGATCACCATTTATAAACAGACTAGTGTCATCAGCAAATAATATGGAAAATAGAATATCTGAGACACTAGCAATATCATTGATATATAATAGAAAAAGCAAAGGCCCCAGGATGGAACCTTGCGGTACACCACAAGTAATAGTTTGCTTCGTGGAGCTAGTGTCATTGTAGTACACATATTGTCTTCTATTAAATAAATAACTTTTAATCCAATCATTGGCTCAGCCACGGATACCATAACATTGGAGTTTCTGACACAGTATGTCAGGGTCAACTGTATCGAATGCTTTAGATAAATCTAAGAACACTCCTAGCACAAATTTTTTGTTTTGTAAGGCTTCTGATATTTTGTCTACAATGGTTATAAGTGCCATGTTAGTAGAGTGATTTTTTCGAAAACCAAACTGATATTTATACAAAATATTATGCTTATTAATAAAATTTAACAATCTGTTATACATAAGTCTTTCTAATATTTTAGAAAAAGTAGGTAATATTGAAATTGGCCGGTAGTTAATCAATAAGTTTTTTTCTTTGGCTTTATAAATAGGTATTACCTTTGCTATTTTTAATTCATCTGGAAATATTCCAGTATTTATAGATAAGTTATATAAGTATGTCAATGGTTTAATAAAACTATTATATGTTCGTTTTATTATTTTAGAGGAAATGTCATCCCATCCTGGAGACGATGCTTTGAGAGAGTTTAGTATTACTAATACCTCATTTTCAGTTACCGGTTCAAGATATATTGTTTTCATATTACTGTTTTTTATGTATGACATAGGACCTGTTTGGTTCTGTGGTATGTTTTTTGCTAGGTTAGAACCAACATTTATATAGAAATTATTAAAACTTTCACTTATATGTTTTTTATCTGATGTTTCAACTTTGTTAATAATGAATTTTGTCTGTGTTATGGTTTCATGTTTCTTATTTCTTTTAATAGGGACCAAGACTTTTTAAGGTTATGTTTATTTTCTTCAAAGAGAGTTGCATAATGTTCACGTTCAAATTTCCGTAGTAAACCATTAAATTTACTTTTGTAAACTTTATATTTAGTTTCATTATATATTGTATTTTGTCTTATGTATTTAATATATAGTCTATTCTTCTCTTTTATTGAGTTTTTTAAACCAGTAGTTAGCCATGGTTTCTTATTCTTGTAATTAAGTTTGACTGTTTTTAATGGAAAGCAATCATTATATTCTCGAAGTAGTAGTTTATAAAATATTGAGTAGGCTGTTTGACAATTATTTATGGATGTTATAATTTCCCAATCAATGTTCTGCATGTTATTATAAAATTTATCCATGTTTGCCCTCGAAAAGTTTCTGTTTGTTATATATTTAGAATAATTGGTTAATTTACAATTATTATCAATGAGAAATACTGGGAAGTGGTCAGATACGTCTGTGTACATAATGCCTTGGAACATGTTTTTATGGTTATTTTTGAAAATGTTATCAATCAATGTTGCTGATTGATTAGTTACACGTGTTGGTTTATTTATTAATGGAATCTAAGAATGCAAAAACATCAGGTTTAAAAAAATTGCATGTTGGTACATGTTCTTCATAATTAAAAAGATTAATATTAAAGTCTCCCATGATATAACATAATTTGTCTTCATTGTTGAGAATGTCTAGTATATTAGACACTTCATCAATAAAGGTATTTATATCATTGTTCGGTGGTCTGTATATGACACCAACTACAATATTTTTACCATATGCAGTACTATCTTTATGAATCTCTATGAACTGACATTCTATGAATTCATTTAATTTAATAATGTCTAATCTAGTATGGTATGCAATATTTATCAAGTTTTGTTTAACAAGAAAATCCACCATGTGATCTTTAATTAGTCTTTCTAATAATTTACAAATCACTGATGTTAAACTCACTGGTCTATAGTTCTCCGACTTGTTTCTCGAACCTTTTTTTAATAATGGTATAATGTTTGCTTCTTTCCATTCTAAAGGAACCACTCCCTCTTCTAATGACAAGTTGAAAACTGTTGCAAGTGGTATGCTAATTTGTTCTACAATTTCCAATAGTAGTTTGGGTGGAATACCATCCACTCCAGGTGATTTATTCTCCTTCATAGCCCTTATTTTCTTAGCTACCATTTCCGGGGTTACAATTAATTGTCCTAAATAGTCTGAATCTGCCCGCTTGAACTTAGCCTCTGGTATTGGCAGTGAACTAATATCTTCCCTGGTAAACACTGAACTAAAGTACTCATTCAGGTCTTCTGCCATTATGAATCCCTCTGATATTATATTTCCAGCACTATCTTCTAGAGGACCGACCTTATCTTGAACTTTCTGTTTGCTTCGAACATACGCATAAAAACTCTTGCTGTCATGTTTTATATTACTAGCTAATTGTTGTTCATAGCTTCTCTTTGAATTTCTAATTTCAGCTGTAGCTTGGTTAAGTGCTTCTTTATAATTGTTGTAGTCTTCTGTTTGCTATTCCTTTCTGATTTTATTTTGATGGTAAAATGTATCTGGTTGTGATCGCTACTCCCCAGTGGCTCACATATCTTGACATTGTCAACTAATTCATTCTGTGAGGACAAAACTATGTCTAACACATTCTCACCCCTGGTTGGTTCTAGCACATGTTGAGAAAGGAATGTATCTTGAACTAAAACTAAAAACTTGTGGTCCTCTCTCCCCATATACTCTGTAGAGATTTCCATTGTATATGCCCATGGTTAAAATCCCCCATAATAATAGTCCCGTTTGCTTACTTCCCTTATAGCGTTTTGTATTTTTTCATTCTCTTCTATGCTTATGTTTGGACTTCGATAAACTAACCCAACTGTTAACGTTGAGTTTCCTGTAACTATGTTACACTAAACAGCTTCTTCGCAATCTGCTTCTCTTTCTAATTTTATTTCATAAGCCTGAATAGATTCTTTAATATATAAAATAACTCCACCTCCCTTTCTTCCTATTCTATCTTTTCTAAACATTACATATCCTGTCAGTCCCAATTCAGCATCTGATATATCGGTGGTGGTCCAGGATTCGGTTATACCTATTATATGAGGGTCAATATCTTCTACCATAATGTTTAGTTCATTTCTTTTGTTTACAATACTCCTTGCATTTAAACAAACACATTTATATCCAGCTTCAGAAGAGTTTTCCAGACTGTTATTTGTTGATTTATTTGTGCTGTCTTTATCTATGCCTCCATTTTCAGGCTTTTCTGTGAGTCCCCCCTGCGAATCTAGTTTAAACAGATGCAACCTGTCCCACTGTCAACAGATTGCAGCAGATTCTCTGAGAAAACTGCTGCCCCCTTTCCACTAAGATGGAGGCCATCTCTCATGTACATATCTTCCCTCCCAACAAAGTATCCCCATAAATCTGTCAATCCCACCCCCTCTTCTTCACACATCTGCTCAGCTAGTGCATTGATCGCCATCCTCTTGCAGTTTCTATACGTTGCCCCCCTTCCTCCCATTACTGGCAAAATTCCTGACAAAATAACCTGTTCGACTCTCGTCTTCTTTAGCTTCCTCACTAACTGTCTATACTTCTGTACTATCGCAGTTGTTCCCTCCCTGTCTGCATTATTTGTTCCTACATGTACCAGTATAGACCCCCCCTTGCCATGTCCCAATACCTTCTCTACCCTGTCAGTTACATGTTCAATCCTAGCCCCCGGTAAACAAACAACGATGTCCTTCCCCTCGCTCAGTGTCTTGTCCGTCTTTTTAGTCCGACAGACGGCGCCACTGAATTTGTTCGCGGGTAGACTGCTATACAACACAGCACACTATTTTGATCCTTCTCGTTGCTTTTGGTTGTTATGTGACTGTGATTATCACACTATGCTTACGCTTCGAATGCGTTTCGATGGAGGTTTACGAGATTGTGCCACCATGCCGACTTGCCGAGAAAAGAAAATGTAGTGTATTTTAGTCCGACAGACGGCGCCACTGAATTGACACGGTTGGCAGGTTGCATACACTCGTGAGGGAGACGGAACAAGAAACTGGTGATATTTTGGCGTGTTTCATCAATGTTGCGGTACATAACTGTTGAGAAATGTAAGCGTCGTAAAGTTAACGAAACGAATGACCAGAATGTCGTGAATAAGACGATTGACAAAGTTTGCCAACCAAACTATACGTCTAGTTCTTGCACAACAAGTCTTGGACCGTGTGAAAGCGGAAGTGGCGAGTTTCCATCGATACGCGGGAACTCGAAGAACGATCCAAAGCCGATAGGTGCCAAATCGTCGGTCCCTTGTGGCAAGGCCAGAAGAAATAGGGTAATATCTGTAAAGCTAAAGTGGTAGCTGAATTCTAGATGGTGTAGGCTTTTTCTTTATAGATAAATATAAAAAATTAAATGTCAAGAATATTGAGTATAGTTAATAATGTTTAATCACTCGATGTCAATCTCATACTATAGTATATACCCTAGTATAGTAGGGAGGTCGGTGAAAATGCAATAATTCATCAGAATTGGCAAAATGATACACCATTGGAAAGGTCTATTTAAGAGATAGACAGCCATTCCAGTTTTAACTATCTGTGATAAAAAATGGCGAAGTTATGGACAATTATGTAAAGGTCATTGAATAAATTTGTGTGACAGTTTTTTTGATCTGAAGGAAATGTGAAAATATAATCTTGTACAATATAAAAATCTTAACTAAGACTTGATATTTTATGTATTTCCTTTAAATATCATTTATAAAAGGAATTTTACATAAAATTATGTTAATTAACTAAGCAACTAACCTTTCGGAAAAGCTTACAAAAGTATCTCCAGGTCCCCCACTTTCAAATCGTCATCCAGCATACGTGTACACAAAACATCTGGCTCGTTGTCATACACCACACTGAACCAGCTTGGAAAGCCTGCTACCCATAGGTTGGAGGTTATGCTTTAATGGTTTCCATTATGTGGATATCAACAAAATCTTACATGTTTTAGAAGTGGCAGGTATACCAACAAAATCATGTGGACGTTAATGAGTACGTGCATGTCAGGTATGCAAAGTTAGTAAAGTGTGTGTGAGAGTATAAGCACAGCCAAATATTGCATGCATTGATGTAAACATTCTGCTTTGGCCTTGCACCATATAATTATGTAAACATATGTAGGTGTGTGTGTGTGTCCACATGTTTGCGTGTGTGTGTGTGTGAACTTAGTAAAGTGAGAAGGATAGCCAACTACTGCAAGCAACAATAATAAGCATTCCGCTGCACAGCATGCACGTACAACATTATATATATATATATATATACACATTATATATATATATATACATATGTATATATATATATATATATTAATATTGCTATGCAACTTTGAATTATCTGATGTAATGTTGTATCTACAAAGATCCGTTTGCAGAGAACAGCGATGGCTGGAAGTAGGATATGAAGAATCACTTCTGCATCTACATCAGAAAGTGTTGTCAGCATTTCAAACACCTTGTCCTTCTTGATGCAAGTAGTGTCTTCAATGATAGGCGTACTCGTCCCACTCATTAACTCATTGATGTTTCTGCATGACTCCTGGCAGAATGACACGAGTTGCTGGTAGTGAGTGTTCATGTCCAAGATGTGAACACTCTTGTCTTCGATCATGCATCAGAGGGGGACAGGTGATCAGCTTCCTGATGAGTCCAAGTGCTTTACATCCAGTGAGAAACTGTAGCGTTTCTAAGTCGTTTAGAACGGATTTCAACAACCTGTTTGACGCACCTTGTTTATTCATAAAGCACCGCATTTAATTGCTTAGAAAGAATGTCCTTGCAGTATTCGAAAATAAAATGTTGAAAAAGCATGCATACCCATCAGCGCTGAAACAAAATGTTGCACCGTACCACCACCAGGAAATGTTAAATCATGTTATATATTCATATACAAATAGTTCTAGGAAGATACAGTAAAAAAACAACCCCAAAAAGCACCACCAAGCCAATGTTTATACATGCAGTTAGTTACAGCAAGATCAATGCAGTGTAATTAGAAGTACATCACATGTCTGATTTATGGAGCGGGTTGTCATTCATTTGTTGTTATTAATTGTCATACATTTTTGTATGATTACAACATGAAAATAAACTTTAAAGATTCATGTAACATCCGCAATTTAATATATGATAGCATGTCTGTGCATATGTAAACACGAATAACAAATGCATGGCTAAAACACAACTTCAGAATAAAAGATTGCAATAAATTGAATAATATGTACGCCGGGTATGTGAGCGATAATAGAAGAAATTCGTTGCTGGACATGGGGTACTTCTACGTTTGGGGCAAAAATGGGCAAAGGTGTATCTCCGCCAAATTTGCATTAATATTACGTTTATACATTACTAAATAGCGTACATGTAGTTTGCCAGAGTTTCCGCAAGTTGTTCATACCTTAGATCCTCTCTAAATATGGTCAATGTTCACCATATCATATTTTTCTTAATTTTATATCAATTCATACAAGAAACACGCCAAAAGAAAGAGTATCATTTTGCGATTTCAACCATACCGCCAAACATAACATGGCGGGTAATAACGCGAACACATGATTTTATGAAAACACCACCCTTCCGCGAAATTAAATATGGCTGCGCCCGCAACGAAATGAAATTTCTGCGGGTGTCGTTGTTTCATCACGAGTATCTGTATGAAGCATTACGAGTTCACAAAAGCAGGTATTTTTATCACAAAGAAGACGTATTTATGTTTCTTTTGATATAAAATATATGATCAGTCTTTATAAATCAAGGGACTTACAATTTTTTAAACATAGGTGATTTAACATTGCGTCCCAATGCAAACGCGTTTGCGTGATTTCTTCCGACCTCCCTAACTATAGTCTATGTCTATGCCATGGATGGGGGTATGCCATGCCCAGGCCATGGCCACTAAACTGGGACTCCTGTCTCCCATGTTGTCAGAAGGGGAGGTAAATCGATCAGACCTATTACTAGAGTCCTAGTCACATACGTAGACTCATAGTGATAGGCATAGCATTAGCAGATACCATACTAATTATATAGTAGGTGCCCTGGTATGCCAGCCCACAGTAGAGTAGGGATATCAGACAACATTTGTTTCTTTTTAACATATTTAAAAAAAAATTCCATGAAAGTGGTAACTCTAAAATAAAATGGTACTTTATATACCATATTTCTAACTGAAATACAAACAAAGATACTGCAGTTTATTAGTAAACAACTTTGGAGGATGGTAAGTGCACCATCTCCATGGCGCTGGGGTGCAACAGCGTCTCTCTGCGTTCATTCATTTCTTGGGACCATTGGTCTCACATCTCCCAATTTGTGATGTATCATTTTAACAAAACAATGATTGTTAGAGTTATTTACATATTTACTTGTTTTTGATATGTTAAACTTTTCAAGAGGGCCTTTTTCCAACTGGAGATAATTGAATGGTGATCAACTCACCAGTTGGTGCCACCATAGTCGTGATAATCCAATGACCTTGCTTTGTTGGTCCTTGGGTGTGTGTAAGTTGATTATAATAATAATTAAGAAGTTTTGAGACAACGGCTAATGGAATTTAACCACTGTCTACAAAAGACTTGTAACGATTATTATTTAGAGTTACAGTGGAACCTCACTATTAAAGCCTCAGGACTGGGCAAAAGTGACCTGAATGTTGAGGTGACCATATCAGCGGAACTAACTTCCTATACTGTGTTATAGAAAAAATTTCCAGCTGTCCTAGCATGACCTTAATTACAAAATGGCTGTATTACTGAGGTGACCTTAAAGTGGGGTTTGACTGGATTTACTGACACTTTTAAAGGGAGCCAGTCAATTCGTGTGTCCAGAAATATGGGGCATAGTAATTTGTAACAGGAAGTCTGTTAGGTTGAACATGGGAAAATGGGACATTGTTGAACATCAAAGAGTATTGCAATTTACTCGGCCCGAGTTGGCTGTATTGCCAATAAATTGAATAACGCATGTTTTGAAACTGGACATACTGTTTACTATTGGAACATGCTCCAGGCCCTTGTTATTTATGGTGCACGAGAACGTCAAGAGAATTTGAAAAGTATTTGAAATACTTTTGAAAAGTATTTGCATTTGCCATAAACAAAATGTATTTGCATTTGAAATGTCAAAAGTATTTGCATTTAAATACTTTTCAATGTATTTGACCCCATGTCTGCTCCAGGGTCATGAATTATACCTTCAAACTGCGAACACTGTTATAGGCTTACTAGTACACATTTCGGTGGGGAGTATACCTTCAACATAGTTAGTTTATTCATAACAATATCATATTAAATGAAAAACTAGGACCAACTACCTCCTTTTAACAAGATGGAACAGATAGCCATGGTTTAGCACAGCGTGGCATCTTTCCTTTTTATGTTGTTCTGTTTCAGATGTTTGAGCTGAAGGAAGTGAAGGGAGACTTGTTCTCCTGTCCTCCCTCGTTCTGTCTCGCTCACTGCATCTCAGCCGACTGCCGTATGGGCAAAGGTATTGCAGTCATCTTCAAGAAGAAATTTGGTGGCGTTAAAGAACTGCTGAGCCAAGGTTTGTTCGAGGATACTGCGTTATTCTTTGTCCGTGTTAGCAACACTTACACAAGTTACAGATGCATTTTTCTTGCAAATAGTTTACATCAACATGGAATATGTTAGCTTCAATCATTGATTCCTACGTACTGTATGTGGGTTAGTCTGTTTTTCCAGTGCAGAATGGAAATTAATTAAATTTGAATGCTTATTATTTGTGGTGCAGACTTCAACATAATTGTGTTCTGTTTATTATATTTAATATTATATGACCCCTTTTCACTTTGGTCGCATTATATCCTATATGGTATGCTAGTTTAAAATACGCACAACACGTACACACGCGCACACACCATGCACGCACGCACGCACACACACACATATCCTTTAAATTTTTTGAAACATTGAGGCTATTAATGTCAAACATCAATCTTTATTTCCTAAGTTTAGTTACAGGTCATATGTAAATAATTATCATAAAATAATTACGCTATGTGATTAAATATATTAGTCAGTGATGGGAGTACATTCCATACATAGTTGTGAAAAATATTGTGCTAAATATTAAATGGCTTAATTTGTGCAAAGACACTCCGATTGTGATTTCTAGAGCAGACGATTTTGAATGGATATAATTTTTAACCAACCGAAACGTTATAAATACTAATAAGTTTAGTGTTGCCGTAAAAGTCGTTCAGCTAACCAATGAAGGTCGCCGGATATTCACTCTGTAGTCTGTAATGTCATTCACGCGGTGTGGTTTGTCACAGCGTGTAGTGTACGTGTTCACCATTCCTCATCCCGTACTTTCAGGTCAATCGCCAGGGGGCGTTGCTACTCTACGACGGGAAGGCCGATATGTGTACTATCTCGTTACGAAAGAGAAATACTGGCACAAACCGACATACGAGACTCTAACCGCAAGTTTGGAGGCCATGAAGAAACATTGCCTCAAGCAAGACACTACAGAATTAGCTATGCCTAAAATCGGTTGCGGACTGGATGGTTTGAACTGGCCAAAGGTTTGCGCCGTCATAAGGGACGTGTTCGGTGATACAGACATTGCGATTACGGTGTATGTACTGTGAATCGGTGCCAGCCTTGGTGTCTGATGTCATTAGTGTTGACCACTAGAGTGTGTCAACGATAAGGTAAACGACACCTGCTGTTAATTAAGCAGGTGTCATAACGACATAATGTATGTGTATTGTACCTGTAACGCACTGTTGTTTCACTTTGTCAATGGCGACGTTATGCCGACGTATTCTCAACGTTTCGCTGCTGGTTGGTTGAATGTTGGTTGTACGGGCACAGTTGTGTCGCAGTGTGAGGGCTGTTTGTGTGTTTAGTTATAAATTCACCATTTCCAGTTTTTTTAATGAGATTGATTCACTTCAGTCTAATTGTGAAATTGCATTTCATCTGTCAAATCTTTCGTGTATTGGAGAAATCATGTCGGACCACTCGATAATTATAAGATTAACATTATTTGTTATTAATATTGATTCTGGTTGTTAATTCTTGAGGTTCAGTTATAAAATGCTAGTTCACTTACTACGAGTGAAATTAATTATTATATAAATTATTGACGTTTGCACACATTTAGTTTAATGGCAAGACATGTTATGATGTAGTATAGCCAGTGCGACATCTCAATTAAACTTATTGTGTGTTTAGATTTCCATTGCTATCCTGTGCCTGTTCAGTTCTTGCTGAATTGGCGGAAATGCCAATTCCTACCTAAAACAGAAGTGACGCCGTTAACAATGCCCATTCAAGGGACGCACGGAGGTGATTTTTGTCTCGTCTGCCACGCTTATGGAATAGTGCACTGTTGGTCGGTTTGCCAATAACATGTAATTGAGTTATGTTAGATCATGGCTAGTATTCGCTAATCGTAACGCTGCCGTGATAATGTCTGTGGAATTGCATTGAATATCATGACAGATGTGGATTGTTGTATCACTGTGTCGTTTCCTGGTATTGCTTTTAAAGGTAGGGTCTACACAAAGTGTGCACGCACCCACATGCCACGCGCATTCGCACGTACGCATGCACGTTCTAACGAATTGATTGCACTTTCACGGGTTCTGGAAGGATACGTGAATGTTGTTTTTTCTATGCAAGGTGTTACGTTGTGGAAGGCCGCCTCGTAATTTTGATTGTTTCTTGGATACTGTACGAAAACGGGATTTGCTTTGCGAATATTTTTATTTTCGATAACAACATATTTAAAATTAACGAAACTCGCAAACGTGTAGTTGGTACAACGACATTCTTCTAACACAGGTATCATATGCAGAGGTGCGATGGGTGCGTACGCACCATCGCTAAGGTCGTTGGAGAGTATTTTGGGAGCCTCAAGGGGAGGGTGCAGTTAGATGTCTCAGGGTGGTGCAGTTGGAGGTACAACACCTTAAAACACGCTACGGGCCTGATGTTGATCATCGGCCTAGCTAAGAAAACGTCACATTGACGGCCAAACAGAAATGAAGCCGACAATGTCTGTTCTTCATTTTAAGTATAAGTGTCTTAACAATAAGATATATAAATTGAAAGTATAGTGGATACGGCCCGCCAAATTGCGTTTAATAGTTTTGATTGTAGCTGGTTTGAATGTACGCCCACGAAACGTTCAAATTGTATAACAAACAGTAAAAACGTAAACAGTCAATTGGCAATATTTCTGAACAGGCGGAGATAACCGTTCCTAGAATTACCAGTCGGCGCATTCCCTTTGATCACACACAATCATGACTGCACGTGAAACCTTGTACAACTGATTCAGCGAACTAATAATTACCATCCGTGGATGATAGTAATTTGTAAATGGGGAAATGGGAAATCGTTGTATTTCAAATGGTATTGCGGTTAACGCAGCCGTGTGCATTAAGTAACCGATTATGCGAAATAGCTATGTCAAAATACGCTATCGTCTACTATAAAAGTCGCAACGCGTTCTTGCGGGCGATAATGCCATATATGTCAATTTTTTTATTCTGAATATGCAACGAATGTGGGGCAAAGTGCACCCTCCTATGTGGGGCAAAGTGCACCGGTGCGCTTTGCCCGTTTCAATAACGGTAATAATACACATTGCATATCTCCACGACTATTTGTTTTTATTTAGAAGTTTTTGGTTAAGTCGATACGCACGCCGATTGCCACTAGCTTAGCACGCATCGATGGCTTCAATCGTGCCATCGAGCACTTCTTTGCATTGTTAAAAATTGTACTGCAATCTGGGGAGTTCAGCGCACTCAGCATATGGAACTGCGACGAAACAGGCTTCTCCACAGTTACAAAAGTCGGCAAATTCGTGTCGACGACGGGAGTACGACAGGTTCGCAAGATGTCGAGCGCAGAACGTGGTACCAACATTACTGCTCTGTGTTGCATGAATGCTGCGGGAACATACATACCACCTCTGTTCGTTTGTCCACGCAAGCGGATGATCGAATCCCTGATGAATGGTGACCCCGATGGTTCGATGACTGCATTGAATCAACGCGGTTCGGGCTACATCGATTCAGATCTCTTCATGAGGTGGCTGCAATATGTTGTCACCATCGCCGGATGCACACGGGAGAGCCCTCACATCCTCCTACTGGACGGGCATGTGAGCCACAAAACGATAGATGCGATAGAATACGTTTGTCCGAGCCAAAGGTCTTCACCTCATCACCTTTCCACCCACAGCACCTATCAGCTTCAACCGTTAGATCGGACATTCTTCAAGTGCATGATGGCAGCCTACAGCCGGGCATGTGACAGCTGGCTGTTGGAAAACCGAGGCAGGGTCATCACGCAAAACGACATCATGCCCTTATTCAATCAGGCTTACGTCAACTCTGCAACTATGCAGGCGGCCGTGAATGGGTTTATTGTATCGGGCATATGGCCGCTGAACGAGGACAAATTCAACGATGAAGTAAATGTGTTGGAGAATGCCATAGCTGTCCAACCCGCCGCCCGTGACCAGCGCGAAGCTGGTGACCACCCTGCCGACCGTGATCTGCGCGACGCCGGTGACCAGCCCGCCGTCCTGGATCAGCGCGACGCCGGTAATAAGCCTGCCGTCTGTGACCAGCGCGACGCCGGTAACCAGCCTTCCGCCCGTGATGCAGTCGCACAAGACATCTTGACATTGAGCCCACCTCAGCCAAAGAAAGCACGCCCGGTGACCAGTACTAGCACAGCCAACGTGTTGACCTCCTCGCCGTAGAAGATGGTCATAGACAAGATTTCGGAAAAAGAAAATAACCTGTTAAAAGCGCACAAGAAAACGCCTGCTGCTGCTGTTGGCCCTTCGAGTGTGGGGGTTGCCAAGCGAAAGCCAGAAAAGAAAGCGACCGAAGAAATCAAAATCGAAGGTAGACGACGTGGATGATGAAGATGACGAACAGTGGCCGTGTACTGTGTGTTGCGAAAATATCAGCTGGAGCAGGGATAAATGGATAGCGTGTCAAGATTGCGGGAAATGGGCACACGGGGACTGTGCTCCTGGTGGACATTATTACACCTGCCACAACTGTCATTCTGAGTAGGCGTTAGACTAGACAGCAGGGACTCTGGTCTTGCGAACATTGTCATGTAATTGTGAACATTATCGTGTTGGTTTAAATGTTAAACATTGTTCGTCTATTTCACACCGAGCACGAATGTTCTTGCTTCAACCATGACACCTGTGGGGCAAAATGCACTCCCGGGTGCACTTTACCAAATTAGAGAGATGTGTCGGACGTTCAATAAAAGTAAATTTTTCGTTGATGTGTTGCTACTACGTTTCTGCAATTATGATGATATTTAGATAATATATGTGACTATATTAGCCATTTCCACCTGCGATGAAAATAAGTAGGTCAAATCATGTTTGCCTCAAAAGGAGTGCTCTTTGCCCGGCTCTACTCTATATTAATTAATCAATAAAAAACTAGGAAAAGACTGCCCCATTTTAGTATCGTGCTAAAGCCTGTTTGGAGCAAGACCTCTATTGGAGAAGCCGATGGTCATCACTCGCGGAGGCTCGTCTCATCTGTTGTCGGCTGAATATAACGGGGGGTTACATGACCCAACTACAGACGTGTGCTGATCGATGCAATTCGTGTTTAGTGCGGAGCTATATGCGATTTCGTTCGTCGCACGTCGAAGAACAAACAACGGTCCAATTTTACTGGTCGGCCGATCGTGGGTGTCGGTAGACCTACATCGTGTGTTGCTTATTGTGAAATACCCATTTCGGGTTGGCAAAGTAAATGTTAGTTTGCATAATATACCCATTTCATGTAGACTGTGGATGTCATGACTGGAGTTGAGTACGACGTCCTCGCTGAATAATAATTTTGTTAATTATATTAGTTTTGTCATTCCTCAATAATAGTTTGCTTCTGCATACCAATAGCTACACGACCGTCGTATGACGGCTTTAGTATCTAAACATAAAAAGTTTATGAGTAACCACCCATTTTTCCCACCCTACCTTACATAGATATTGTCGAATTTCGCTTTACGGTCG
Source organism: Escarpia spicata (assembly GCA_963995525.1). NCBI lineage: Eukaryota > Metazoa > Annelida > Polychaeta > Sabellida > Siboglinidae > Escarpia > Escarpia spicata. The sequence goes on along the minus strand of OZ023218.1, from coordinate 21,230,940 downwards.
CCTCGGTAATACAGCCACCTTGCAATTAAGGCCACTCTAGGATAATCCCAAATTATTTCTGTAACCATAAGACATTATTTTAATCCTGCTAATACGGTCACTGCCATTCAGGTCATTTTGCTCAGTGCCAAGGGAAACCTTAAACTGAGGTTCCACTGCATTAATACATTAACAGACAAAAGTACTAACGTTGTTATATACGTACATATGCTGTTACAATCTGTATAATTTCACACAAAGTAGAAGGCAGAATGTGCCGTAAGTAATTAATTATGAGTAAATGTATCGGTCACTTGTCATCGCGCTGTGACAATTTCTGGTGTCGAAAAAGAGAAACAAAACATATATTATGACACGTTCGTATTTAGTTATCGTCAACTAACTGCATTGGCGTGCTACAGATGATAAGAAACCCGCAGACATGAACATTGTGCATAATATGGGGGTATTGCTTTTTAACAAGGTTCCCAGTTGGTAATAATACGCGCATTTAATGCACACGGAACCTCTCCGTTCCTGGAAGCGAAAGGCGAGCCCTTGCCATCGTCTGAGAACTGCGATCCCTGGTGTCAGCAGTCGGTATTCATATCTTTACTTCCTCACCATAGTGGCGAGCCGATCACCGCAAACATTTGTACTAGTCTTTTCCTGCACCCTGTAGATTCGACCCACACGGAAGCAACCAATGAACAGTTCTCCAAGATTCTACTGCGGGAAATGCGATGCAGGGCGGATCCAGAGAAGGTAGTCTGGGGGGAACTTCCAAATTCATATTCGGTGGTCTGAGCCGGACCTTCAGCACAACTCCACTGTCGGATCAGTCATGACATCGGAAAAATTGGGGGAAGGGATCCTGTTGGAAATTGTTCGCCGCCGCGTCGGCGTATCTTCATCTTATTGGTTTTGGGCGGCACGACAACGGTGGCCCATTCAAAAAGGTCTGGGTGCACGCCAGATGCCAAATATCTTGGGGCAGGTGCTCATAGGCGGAACCCCAGCCCGTCTTCGATATCACAGTCTAGCCAGCCGCGAGCCAGCGGGGAAGCTGAAGAAGAGCTTAAAATACGCCGGCGCGGCGGCAAAAATTGTTCTACATCATTTGGTTCGGGCGCCTAAGGAGTTTTTTGTGCCCCTCTAGACTGGCTTTCTGGGTCCGCCCCTGGTGCTCCCCAGGCCCCCTGGATCCGCCTATGCCATGGTTTCATGAACGGATACTGGAAACGCAATTGTTATGCACATACATGTGCAGCTGGTGTTAGGGTTAATTCAGTTGTGAACAGAGACACAACAAATAAAGAAAACTAAAACTAAAAAACACAACTGAACTGAGCAGAAACAATACGTTCCTAAATTGTCTTTCTTTGCCACCTTGTAGCAATTGAAGCCCAAGCCGATCAGCTTATTTTACGCAGCTTACTTTAGTGTTTAGCTTCAGGCAGTAAACCAACCCCAGAAACAAAATGGAGAGCGGTGAGATGACAACAAGAGATTACAAAGACAATGTGTCGCCACGCGGTCAGTTCGGTTGTCAAAAATTCGAAGAGAGTTGAGATCTGTCCACTTGCAAACTTTCATCAATAAGTGTCTCCGTGGATTCTGCATGTTCTATTGTAATTTTCTGGATAATTTCTCTTGAACACCCAATTTCTCTGTGCACCAGCTGAAGCTGTCACTTCTTCCCATTCTACACTATGAAGACGACACACATCCTAGGAAAATGGAACGTTTTAATATTTATCTAGCGCATGTGGTATTATTTGTATGTTGAGAAAACTGATTGATACCTCTTTTTTTAGTTGGAGTATGCAAATATCCTGCACAGTCAATTGCGTCAGTCATCTTAACATGTAACAAGTATCCCCTGTTCTGATTAATATTCAGATCAGTGATCACCTCTATAATATTATTTTAGAGATCACTGCAGGTGACACGGATAATGGATGTTGATTCAGCTTACAACTACGCAAAAGGAGTAGACACTAATGTTATGTTACGAATCCAGCGTGCCGGCGATTAAGTAAACACTGTTGCTGATATGTTGCTGACGGTTGATGTATGCAAAATATGTATGCGATAGTATGATTGTCTAGGAGATTACGCAAACACGTGACACCAATTGATACTGTAACTTTAAGAATGTTTCATGAAACCAGGCCCGTAGCGCGGTTCATGTTTTTGGATGGTGTATTTTACACGTCCAACTGCACCCATTGACGCTCAACAAAACATCGGGTGCACAATTCGCACTCAACTTGCGGGTCTGGTAAAGGTCTCCAACATGCGGCTAAGGAGGAAGTTTGTTTTGCGGCAGTGCCAATTTCAATAGATCTTGCTGATTCAGTGGATATTCGAACAAAGAACTAGTATAACGAAATGTGATTACTTGGCGGATACACCATAATGTTGATTACTTTGCAATACGACATGTTTTATAGCAAAGCCCAAGAACGTCATCGAAGTCGATGACGCGAAACTATCATTTCATTTTTAGTTGGTGACGTTCCCTCATCATAGCCGGATCCAGGGGATTGGGGGGCATGTGTACCCTTAGATCTTTGGAATTTGGCCGCGTTCTGCCTGCGCCCCTGTGGCGGTCCCCCTAGACGGTCTGATTGTGCCCCTGTTACATGTCCCCCTAGACAATTGGACATTGTGAACGTCGTCGCGAAAGATTTTCTGCAGCACTCCCCCTTTCCTCTCTGATCCGATGTCATGACCCGACGGCGGAGTGGCGACAGCGGAGTAGTGCTGATGCTCCACGCGAAAACTCTTCAACAGCACCCCTTCCCCCGGCTTCCGATGTCAGGATTCGACAACAAAGTTGTGCTGTAGCTCCGCTTCAGCCCACTCAATGTGAATGTGGTTCGGTCGCCAGTTTAGGTTTTGGCACGCCTCAAAGTGGTGCAATTGGAGGTTTTGGGCTCCTTAAACTACCCTCTCTGGATCCGCCCCTGCTCATATTAACACATTGATAAAGGACCTTCTGCTCTTCCTCGTTCTGCAGGTCTTTGAGTTATACAGCTGATTGAGCTGAGGTAAAGAAATTACACAAGCATCGAGACGGCAACACCAGAATGCAATAACGAGTTTTTTCGATTAATGTCACAAAAATTCAAAAGAGTATGCAACTACTCTTATCAAACAGTTTCGCGCGTTCGCTTATGATGATCAAGTAGAAAAATGCCAACATGTCTATGGAGTGTAGCAAAAAGTAAAATTACCTTTTTTATTTATAACACGCTGAAGCGAAAAATCCTGCAGTTGAAAAATATTGCCGCACCGAGTCTTAATGCGCATGTCCGGAAGTAGTTTTTCGCGGGGAGACGTCAGGGTTTGTTATATGTTAGCAAGGGGCGAACAATCCTGCCGCTGTAAATTACTGCCGCACCGATCCTGGATTCTGGCTGGCACCTAGTCGGGTCCTGTTGATTTGTTTGTTATGGAGTAATTTGGCGACTCCTTTTGTTGTGATGGTGATGTGTGTTATACTAGTAATCTAATGATATGTCTGTGTACATTGATGAATGTTGTATGTGCATTGTGCACCACATAATTTTGTATATATATAATTAAATATATATACATATATAATATATAATTATGTCGTTATATTTTGCACATTCCCACGACAATAAAAGTAAAATTATTTTATCAGTGTGAAAGTCACACAAGATATAACGTACACTATGCACACTAATTGAAATGTGTGTAGTCCTATATACAGTTGGTTTGATGCTAATAATGAAACAAAGACACTGTAGGCATAGTTACTTATACACTACCCAAGTATGCAATCCACGTACACTACATTAATTCGTGTATATTTAATGCATACTATAGTTATATTTTCAAATAATTTATATTCTAGTAATTATATAATGCATGTGCACTGTGATCATACAATATAATGGCGGTATGTTTAATACACACTGTACACACTGTACACACGTTTTTAAATGTTTTATTAAATAAATGGGCATTGCCATTATGCACCATTACTGAGACTCGTTCACTTTACGAACTGAGCAAAGTGCAGTCCAATTACCATACGATATTTACATATTTGATTATAGCTAAATATGCATGTGTACATTTCTGAGTATCTGCATATGGATGTAAGCAAAAGTCCAGTGGAGTCGAACCTGCAGTAAACATGCCAAATGGGCACGTGAGTGAACGAATATATCATCATTCTTGCAGAAACTGCCTCCTCATCTCAAGGCTTTGCATACCAACACACAATTGATAAGCTATTGTTTATTTGTACGTAGTCAGTTTATAATTCAGTCATATGACCTGGCGTGCTCTGGAAGCATATTATTGCATACCCGCCGAATAATGATATGACCACAGAGAGGTTTGAAGCTATCGGCCTCGATCCCAGTAGCGTGTGTAAATAAATCCGGTATAAAACAAAATGACCGCCCGGCAAACGACTTTCCTGTCATAAGTTAACGTAATGAACAAAGACAATTCTGTTAACGATTTAAACAAAAGCGCGTATTTTTCTGACTAAGCTGGTGGTAGAGATTAACGATACAAAGTACGTTCGTTTTTAATGTACAGTCGTGTTATGTAGTTTAAATTATATACATTCTAACATCTCGACCGCCCAAAAGTGTTTTAGCGAAACACAATTTTAAAATATAATTTGACTGTTATCTGTTTAATTAAGAGAATCGACCTAGCCGTTAAGCATGCATGGGCTGGCTGAGGAGAGCGGACGGGTCGACTGTGCTACATAGATGGAGGGTTGGATGGATGGATGGATGGATGGATGGATGGATGGATGGATGGATGGATGGATGGATGGATGGATGAATGGATGGATATTATTGTATTGACATGTTGTCAATTATGATTGTTTATCAGTGTCGTGCGAAAACGTATACTCCCTAGGAAATACAACATATTTGATGAATCCATGCATGCGTGGGTATCCGCTGCCTGTAGCAACATATGTTCGCCTTTAGTAATATGTTTATTAACCATGCACAAAGCATCCGCACTGCCTATTAAACTGCAGAACATAAATTAAAATGCAAGTTGTGTGCCGAGTCGAATCTAATGGCATTTTTCTATGCTCTGATTCGACGCGTTGTGCACTGTGAATAAAAGTTGTGCTAATAATGATAACGGCGAAATTGAGGTAAAGCGGATATCCGCGATATTATTTCACGAGGGTGATTTTTTTAGCACGACACCGGTTCTAGTCTGCTGCGCTTTAACGTTTGTCTTGAGCGTTGACTTTGTGTGGAACGTTTGTTTAGGGGATTTAACTTTGCACTCGTTCATATGTTTTAGTTCTCTGTGTCCTTATACGTATCCTATAATTAATATCTACGGTTTGAAACTGCCTCCTCAATTAGATTTTTCGCCCATCTCATTTCAAATTCCTTTGGCAAACACACATCTACTTAGTTATCCACTATGACATGTTAGTTCGTTTGTACAACGTTTGGTGTGTGGTTTTGGTAAAATAATCAAACAAACTATGACATTGTTGAGGTTTTATTGGTCAAGATGGGATGCGGTTGGGTAAAGTGTGATTGATATGTGATTGATGTTTTCAACAGTTCATTGAAATAAATAAATAAATTTCAGATATCATGGGTGATAATTCGGAAACTACTCGAAAGCGGAACTTTGCCAGAGAAGATGGGGATGTCATCTCAAAACACAGAGAACAGTGGAAAAGGTAAAGAGGCTGCTAAGTTAGTGGGAAACAAGAATGCCATCAAACACTCTCGGAACATCTTCCTTGGATGGATACATGACGGAACGACAGTCCGAATGAAATCAGGAGGTGGGACGAGGAAGATAAATGTTCAAAAATATGTAAGTAAAGCTGTTTTAAGAGAGGGAAAGATTATATTCAAGGAAGGATAATTCCGTCGAGGCGATCTTTAAAGCTTTGACTACGACGTTCTTGATTATGCCAAATGCCCAATGCCTGACAATGTAACCGTTTCGCAAGTGTATGAGCAGACGAAGTTGTCGGAATACATACTATTTTATATATCAACAAAGAAGTCTACAACAAGTGCTAATGTCACAACAACAGAAGAAAATGTTATGTCTTCGAATCCGTTGAGTTCCACCCCTATAACTACCATGGCACCAACAGTAACAGCAACTTCACGGGTCAGCCAGATGGACATGGATCTTGACGAACCGTCATCTTCCGCGTGCCGTCAACCTCTGCCTTGGACCTCACCGATACCAGCCTCCTTGACATTACAGATAACATCCAGTCACTTCCTGAGGTTGATGATGACGTCACGTCAAACACCAGTTCACAACCAGTTCCGCCTGAAAAATGATCTGATATTAATCCACCAGATTAACATTGTGGAAGACATGGTTAGGGTTTCATGGCACCTGACATAATAACAGAGCTATTAACTTCCAATTTGTCGGCGAAGTGAGTTCAGATGTTTCGGGGGTTTCGAGGGACGCCTACACGTCCTTTTGGAAGGCGTTCATGATCAGCTATGCGGACGGAGAAGACATGCGCGTGCCAGTAGACAACACGATATGGCAACGCGACGAGTGGGTGGCGGTGGGTCGTCTCCTGGCAAAAGGTTTTCTGGATCACAAGGTCATTCCACTGAAATTATCAACGCCTTTCTTGATTGCGCTGATACGCGGTGAAGAAGCCGTGTTCCCCGGGGCACTTCGCCAGGGCCTCCTGGCATACATGTGCGGTGACGATGCAGCCGTTGTGAAATCATGACAATGTCGTTGAGATGGGCAAGTGATTGCAGGATTTCGCTATGGTTCATACCCAACGAGAAGTACGGCTTCACAAAGTCTTTCGTGCCTTGATTTGCCATGGCCACTCTTCATCCGCTGACGAATATAGTAATTCGTACTTAGGAATTATTAATTCGTACTTGCGAATTAGTAATTCGAACTTGCGAATTAGTAATTCGTACTTGCGAATTAAAAATATACGCCGGTAGCAGTTCAGCGCTGCCGTATAAAACGCTAGCATTAAACAAATGTCCACATATATCCTTCTTCCAAATGTCTCAGATATTTTGAATAAAACTTCATCAATATATTTAGGGCCAACATGATATACTAAAGTTAAACTTAGTAACCAAAAAAATTATGGAAATGTTATTACAAAGAGACAAAAATTACAATCACCAGTCTTCCCTAATACGCTAGCTCGATTAAAGGTAATTTAATTAGTTATTAGTTTTGTGCATGTTCTAAAATGTTATTATATAAATGCAAAGGCAATTGCTGTTCCACATCGTACCTATTTGCTTCGTGTTTACAATGTGTTAAGATAACAGTACGACAGCATTTATAAATAATGGATTTAGCGACTGTCCTAATCAGTATCAGTCAAAATGTAACGCTAAATAATATAATCTAGATGAATGTACGTATACGTAGGGCCTTGGCTACCTGTTCGTAAAATTAGTCTGTGTACGTTTAGCCCCTTGCTAACATATAAGGGGTCAGCACACTGTCAGTTTTCCCATTGGCGACCATGTTAATGTTTTGTGTGATTATAAGAAAACGGTACCTATAAAGTTTATTAAACTTCTCACCTGCTGTTATTATCATCTCATTGACATGCTGGTCGAGTTTAGTCAAAATCTAATATCTCTAGCTCTTGCGAAATCCCTGTATGTATGACATCCGTCAATATTTACAAATGGATGCTGGCAGTAATCCGGCTACAGTGTCAACTAGCCAAATTGCTTCCAGATACCCTTCTGCTTAGTAAAATCAGCTAAAAAGACACCATTTTACTGTGAACAGCTTCACCAATCACATCTAGAAATCTGACTACTCAAGTGCAC
>OZ023218.1:21168117-21220617 GCA_963995525.1 Escarpia spicata | reverse complement strand
GGTGGCGCTCTCCTGCGTTAGCGAGAGTGACGAAAACGCCCTGCATTTCAGGGCCTGCTATATGCACTAACAGAGTAGGTCTGCGCAGTAACACACGTCTCTGACGTTGGCGTAGGTCGTTTACAGAAGCACCGTCTTTAATTACCAGTCCTTTCCTGTCTGCCATCTTGGCCCCAACGTTGCCGGTTCCGCGAATGGGACGACATTTAGGTATTACATTTTTACCATCTTGACGATAATTGTCTGATTACTCTCAGTTCAGGTTTCCCAGTCTTTAGTGGCTGTTATACATCCATTCTGCTTCTGTTTTACTAGTTGCCAGTGTCAGATAGCCGGTTATTACAGGATTCAAGTTTAGTTACAACACACATCAAACATTGTTGACTAACTCACTCATAAAATTTTTCCAACCCAAACATCGTCGCCTTTCTCCCATCTGACGTCTTCACTGACTGCAGACTATATCAATTGATAACTGCAAATACTACACCAAGTTCCCTCAATAGACGTCAAAGAGAATCCTCTTCCATCAGATAAGCACCCGTGTCTTTCCGTGCAGCTGTCATAATGCCGATTGATGCCTCTTTATCCGGCGACAATATTCCGCCAGTATCGCATCAATAACAACTTCCGTTGATCAATTAACAACTAATGAACCTAAATCTGGACCGTGTAATACCTCGTGGGAAACTATTCCCAAAGATCGGTGCCTAATCATCAGACAGTTCTGTCACCGCAGCTTAGTCTTGCAGCGCAGTCATTCGTCAATACCGGGGGAATATTTTCGGTTCCGTTGTTTCTTCTTTGCCACGCCATGTAGTTTACACACCAACTACATGCGTGCGTTAATGCATTGTCGTACCTCATTAATGTTGCTATGTCAATCAGTTTTGATGTGTCTTTAATAAGAGGAGATTACACTGAAGGAACAAGCTACGATCTGGTCAGGCGAGACGACATCGGTGTGTCGTACGCGACGATGTCCTCTTGTAACAACCCAACTGATAGGACTACATTGTTGTTCAACTGACATTGCTATAGACAATACAACCAATTAACGTTGCAGCTGCACGTTTGGCTTTGACTGCGTCATATTAATATATATTGTATCGATGCGCGCGCGCGCACCGACGCACCGACGCACCCACGCACACACGCACACACGCACACACGCACACACGCACACACGCACCCACGAACTCACTGACACACTGGCTCACTGATACACTAACTCACTGACTGACTGATACACTAACTCACTGACTGATTGACTGACTCACTGAAACACTGACTAACTGACAGACTGACTCACCGACCGACCGACCGACCGACCGACCGACCCACCCACCCACCGACCGACCCACCCACCCACCCACCCACCCACCCACCCACCCACCCACCCACCCACCCACCCACCCACCCACCCACTCACCCACTCACCCACTCACCCACTCACCCACTCACCCACTCACCCACTCACCCACTCACCCACTCACCCACTCACCCACTCACCCACTCACCCACTCACTCACTCACTCACTCACTCACTCACTCACTCACTCACTCACTCACTCACTCACTCACTCACTCACTCACTCACTCACTCACTCACTCACTCACTCACTCACTCACTCACTCACACACACAACACACACACAACACACACACAACACACGCACGCACGCACGCACGCACGCACGCACGCACGCACGCAAACACACGAGTGAGTGCTGTATTACATGGCTATTTGTTGTAAGTGCTGATGGACATCGTGCATGTTTGCGTCTAGGAAAAGCCGGAGGTATGAGATTTTTTCGAAACTGGTTCAACATATAAATGACATGATAGCAGTAGCTGTGAATACGTTTAAGAATTTTTTCATGTCCAGTTTTCGTAATCTGACAAAACGTTAACTTGGCCACCAATGGGAAAGCAAGTCTACTCTGTGTCCTGAAATTATGTACCTTATAATAATTATGTTAAATTATTAACCATCCATTTGTTTATGAATGAAAGTCACTTACTCCCTCACTCCCTCACTCACTCCCTCACTCACTCACTCACTCACTCACTCACTCACTCACTCACTCACTCACTCACTCACTCACTCACTCACTCACTCACTCACTCACTCACTCACTCACTCACTCACTCACTCACTCACTCACTCACTCACTCACTCACTCACTCACTCACTCACTCACTCACTCACTCACTCACTCACTCACTCACTCACTCACTCACTCACTCACTCACTCACTCACTCACTCACTCACTCACTCACTCACTCACTCACTCACTCACTCACTCACTCACTCACTCACTCACTCACTCACTCACTCACTCACTCACTCACTCACTCACTCACTCACTCACTCACTCACTCACTCACTCACTCACTCACTCACTCACTCACTCACTCACTCACTCGTGTGTTTGTGTGCGTGCGTGCGTGCGTGCGTGTGTTGTGTGTTGTGTGTTGTGTGTGTGTGTGTGCGTGCGTGTGCGTGTGTGTGTGTGTGTGTGTGTGTGTGTGTGTGTGTGTGTGTGTGTGTGTGTGTGTGTGTGTGTGTGTGTGTGTGTGTGTGTGATTGTCTGTGTGTGTGTGTGTGTGTGTGTGTGTGTGTGTGTGTGTGTGTGTGTGTGTGTGTGTGTGTGTGTGTGTGTGTGTGTGTGTGTAAGCGTGAGTGTTTGAGTGAGTGAGTGAGTGAGTGAGTGAGTGAGTGAGTGATTGAGTGAGTGAGTGAGTGAGTGAGTGAGTGAGTGAGTGAGTGAGTGAGTGAGTGAGTGAGTGAGTGAGTGAGGGAGTGAGGGAGTGAGGGAGTAAGTGACTTTCATTCATAAACAAATGGATGGTTAATAATTTAACATAATTAATAATAATTTCAGGACACAGAGTAGACTTGCTTTCCCATTGGTGGCCAAGTTAACGTTTTGTCAGATTACGAAAACTGGACATGAAAAAATGCTTAAACGTATTCACAGCTACTGCTATCATGTCATTTATATGTTGAACCAGTTTCGACAAAATCTCATACCTCCGGCTTTTCCTAGACGCAAACATGCACGATGTCCATCAGCACTTACAACAAATAGCCATGTAATACAGCACGTGTCAAGGGAAGACAAATTATAAATAATGAATTACATTACATATTGATTAAACTCTTCAGAAACTGCATAACTTAACTGTCAGTGTTTTCTACGACTAAACCTGCTATGGTGCCGGATCAGATGAACTTACTTCACAAGAAACCTTTTACGTCAAACAGCTACGTTTTCTAGGTCCTATATTTTCAAGAAACAGAACAGCAGGAATAATTGTGCGGATGTCTCTTCATGGTTACCACAACAAATGTGCATCGAACTGAGGCAAACCATACCAAACTTTTCCGAATAAAGGTGAAACACGCTGAAGGGTTCCGAATAGAAACGAAGTAACTCGGGGTACTTTGGACAGGTCTGACTTACGCCGACGTACTCCAGACCGAGATAGACCACGTCAATATTGCTCCGAATCAATCCAGTCCACCAGCAAGTTATCAACCACAGTAAAGTGTTTGTGGCTAATTAGAACCACGCAAAAATTCCCCTGGTCAAATTGCAGAATCGTCGATATGTACCGTCCCAGAATGCATCAGAATGAAACAAATTGTCCCAAAGATCTCCTGACTTGGGCGAACTGTTTCCAGTGACACCCATGAGGTCAGTCTCATATGTGGCATCCTTGTTCTTCCTACCGGTTCCTCCTATATATTGTTGTACTGTTTTACTTTTTCTTTCTCCACCTAGCATTTTATTCCATCTTTCTGACCTGACTGATTACAACAAAACGCTAATCGAAATAACGCCATATATGGAAGCATGCAGAGGACATTTATGACTTGTAAGAGCTGCCCGATAGCGTATACATGTAGTATCTTCTTCATTGGATTTACGTTTTTGTTTTACTTCAGACAAAAGGAATACTTATAATAGCTGGTTGTCAGTCCAGACTTGTGCATTGACAAAGGGACTTCCAGCAATTAGTTGTGGCGCATTTCAGTTGGACGGATAGCAACGTTCCAAGATAACGGCGACGTGTGTGGTATAGATTTAGGCTAATTCACATAGGATATTAATCAATATAATCAAATCAATATTAAGATATATGTAACCAGACACGCACGCACACACACACACACACACACACACACACACACACACACACACACACACACACACACACACACACACACACACACACACACACACACACACACACACACACACACACACACACACCACACACGCACATACGCACGCACATACACACAGACACACACACTACACACAAACACGCGCGCGCACACACACACACACACACACACACACACACACACACACACACACACACACACACACACACACACACAAAACTAACACACACACACAAACACATACATACACACAAACACACATACAAACAAACACACACAAATACACACAAACACAGAAACAAATACATACACACATACTCACACACACACACACACACACACACACACACACACACACACACACACACACACACACACACACACACACACACACACACACACACACACACACACACACACACACACACACACACGCACGCACGCGCGCGCACACACACACTCTCACAAACACACACACAAACAAACACACACACACAAGCATACGCACACACACAGACACACGCACGCACAGAAACACGCACGCACACAAACTCACACATACATAAACCCACCCACATACACACACACGCACGCAAGCACACACACGCACACACATACACACACGGACACACACACACGTACACACATACATACACACACACCCGCACGCACGCGCGCACACACACACACCCACACACACATACATACACACACGTACACACGCACGCACACACACTCTCTTACACACACACGCACGCACACGCATATACACACACCCATCCCCCCTGCACACACACAAACACACACGCACATACATACATACAAACACACATACACACGCACGCTTACATACAGGCACACACACATACACGTACGCACGCACACAAGCATCTACACACACACGCCACACACACACATGCGCGCGTACACACACATACATACACACACATACATGCACACACACATACATACACACGCACGTACGCACGCACGCACAGAAACACACACACCACACACACACACACACACACACACACACACACACACACACTCACACACACGCTCTCGCACACACACATACACACGCACACACACACACACGCGCGCACACATACGCACGCACGCACACATACATACATACACACACTCGCACGCACACAAACAAAGGAACATATACATGTGGTTTAATGAGATATCTGTAAATTGTTGATTTGGTGAACTCTCTCACTTCTCAGAAGAATACGGACTACTACTAGCGCCATCTCCTCGTCCATGCATCCAGTTTCTAATACACAAAATGCATTTTTTGATATGGCCAATACTTCACAAAATGCCAGCTTTATTCAACGGAAGACAGGTCCGAGTAGTTTGGACGTGTGACATGTTCTTGCGTAAACGTACCCTCGTGTCTTCTGAAAAAATCCACACAGTTATTGAGCAGTGCAATCTCGAAGGACCTATCTGACATCGACATCAAAGACGCTAGACGTACGTCATCTTATCTGCGGCAACAGTAACCTTGATCAGTCAGGTCGACCTTATCGGGCGGAACATTTCCCCTGCTTCTCCCAAAGGGAGGCATTTAATAGAAACCAATGCACTGGTTCACGCGCGAGTTGTGCTCGCTGACACCCAACCAAGTCTCAATCTGCGGCAAGGTGTCAGAAATAATGACAGTTGATTAATAGCGCCATTCGTTATTTTGGTCTTCATATAATTCTGGACATGTTAGATATTTTAGGAGAGGTGGCTTGTTACATTGAATGATGTTTAGTTTCCCGGAAACGTCTTCCGTCGCCAGCAGAGATCTGCAGCGCGGGTGAAACAATCGATGTCCGGAGCTTTTCGGATGTATCGTAAAACGCAATTTCGGAAATAGTTGCAAAATGTGATCAAAAGAACTACCACAGTGAGTGTCATTATAGTAAATAGTCTACTCTGTAAACTTTTGCATGACGCCATCAATTGTAATGCATCTAGGCCTATATTGTATAACATTCCATATGGCAACAACTATTCTTGGTTAGGAACACAACTTGAGATTTGACTTGGACTTGTTTTCGAAGAAGAACCATTACGGACAGCTCTGTTATAATGGCGTGACAACTCGGGAGAATTTTTGAATTTGCGTTGGTTCTACCATGTTATTGGGATATGGCGTGACAAAACGTCACGACGCCCAGGTTGCGTTGGGAACTAGCGGGTAGTTACGGAAGTGACGTAACAGTCACGTGGCACCATTTCCGCTCATATATAACTAAGGAAGAGAATCTGATAACAGAACACGTTTTGGGATTAACCCGGAATACGACTTCACGGGCAGTGTGCAGATGGATAAAACATCCCAAGCACTTGGAACAACCAATGCACTACCAATGTGGTTAGTTGACAAGTTATTCAAGTTATATTTGCTACGTTATGTTTTTCACCATAAACCATAATGTTTAATATCAATCAAATACATAAAAAACAAACAACGACGTGTGTCAAAGGATAGCCTCATACATGTTGCTCGTGGAAATATTTCAGAAAACGTCCGTAAGGAAAAATCAGTGATAGTCATTAAACGTATAATTTATTAACCTAATCTGTATGCACGCGATGACTTCATATTTACTGCACAGCAACGATACCGGGTTAGTTTAATTTGACGCAGACATTTCCGATGTAGGTCTACTGTTATTCTTGCCGACCAAACGCAATGTTTTTTCGAGGACGCGAAAATAGCCTTGCTCTTAATTCTGTATGCGCTACATTCGGGTCACCAAGTGTAAACCTGCTAAGTGACATCTGTCTCGGTGAACGCCAACATTAAGTTAGCCGTAAGCGAATTTGAACATTCGTTGCAGGAGAACTCTGTGTTGTGGGGCTGTTAGTTGTTGACATTTAGGCCTTACATATTCGTACTGAGCATTGCGTAATGGTTGGTCAAGGTCCGCGTACTAATTATAAACATGTCGTTCGCATGTGAATTGCCTAACTATACTAACTATAAATACATGTAAATACATTGTAATCTTAGTTATTATTACTTGTCCTATTACCGTGCATAATACTGTTATACTTTAAATATATAGAAAATTATCAACATTTAAAAGTAGACCTACTAATTCTTGCAAAGGAGTGGGTTTGATGACTCGTACAGTGCTTACCACTGTACGAGTTGGTAAATATCGACACTTACGAACAAACCTTAATGACAGGGCTTCTGGCAGGTCTGCCGAGAGTATGTCGAAGGGATCTGGCCCTTAGTTGAAGTATTTAACATCAGTATTGTTCTTGCAGGGGAAAAAAGAATACACACACAACATGTGGGCAACAACCAGGTAGCGTAATGACACGTTTCTTTAAAGTGTTGTGTAATACCGGCGATGGTGATGGTGATGATGGAAATAATAATGATGATGATATTAGTTATGATGATGATGATGATGATGATGATGGCAGTGAAGAAGATGATGGTAATAATCCAAAATATAAGCGGCAGTCGGATCAGCATTAGCCAATATACACTATTTTATTCCCTATTCCTCCTTCAAAAACATAGTTTTGTTAAGGGACAGTCTGGTAAATTAAAAAAATACAAAACGTACAGTGTTTAGTATTGGTTGGAGGCACCAGCTACTCCTCGATACGTTGTGAGACAAGAGATAATGTGTATTTTGTCAGTAATATAGTCGTGTATGTTATAAATAGGTATAATCCCGTTAGTATGTGTATGCAATACTGAATTGAATACATGGAAAGGAGGCAGGCCTCAAACAATTGTACAAAGCTGCGATTAATTTAATCAGCATGCGAACCCGCCATATTAGTTCGTGACAATATAAACAATACAAAGGGCAGTTTTCAACGATTTAACTGACGTGACATGACCACTGAAACACCACCCGCCACGCTACCCCTTCTGATATCCACCATTGCGTCATTGGGCTATTCGGCTGGCGTAGCCATGGGGTAATTGTGTTTAAAGCGAAATGTGATGACGATCAAAGCACCACCTACCAATCTATATTGCTATACTTTATTTTTGTCGTTGAGAACTTATGCGACCACCCGCAAGTATAGTGTTACCCTAGTTTTTGTATATCTAGTCAAGGATGCGGCTGGTGTCTCTCTTTACGTTGTCGGTCTCGTTGCGAACTAGCTGCGGTAGTCATCACACGTCTGCACTCCAGCTGTCTCTCTATCTCGTTCACCACTCCCCTGCCAATCCCGCCAAATCTCTCTTCAAACTGTAAACAAAACATTCAGCGTCTAAATATGCGGTATTTGCAATGTGGAAGGTGCCGGCTGGGTGTACCGCAATACCATTTGAAGTTCGCGGCGTTCGCAGCGTTCCCACATTCAAGACAACCCATACAACGGACTTCCTGCTAATAATTACCACTCTGAAAGATACCGGATATTGGATCATAAACCTCGCTCTAACCGTTCTCGTTCCATTCTTGTTTGCACCAAATATACTTCATTACCTGTGCAACGATGTGTTCGTGATAAACAACTCTTACTTCGTACCCGATGACCAATAAACAGACCGTACGTACATATCCATATGCCATTTCAATTATCAGCCATAAGTAGATTGGCCTCTTAACAATACCTGTGTGTGTCGACCGACTCACCATTTCTCAGCGCCTCGTACACGACGGTCGTGGTCTATTTGTAGATTATTAAATTTCCACACCGTCGCTCAAATATCCTGTGCGTAGGTGCAGTGTTCGAAATTACTGCCAACCCGGAAGCCCGAGACCGTCAAACATTTCGTCGGGCCGGTAACATTGAAAAAGTGCCAGCCCGCAAGACCGGCCGAATTTAAAAAAGAAAATAATGGACCACTTGTCTAGTATCCGGGCCAACCTCGATTTCGTCATTATAACTACGCGTTTGCCTACATTTTATACATCAGTGATTTAGTTCTATCATTCAAGATCATCCCAAGTATATTTATATTACGAAAATATTGTATCTTAGCACACTTTTCAGGCCCATAGAGCGACCCGGTTTGCGTCAGTCTGCGCCGCTGAGGCCGCGCGTTACCGCAGTGAGCGATATAGCAGAGTATGTTGTTGCAAACTGGGTCGCTCTTTGGGCTTCATAGGTGCGCTAAGACGCGATATTTTTGTAGCGTAAATATATATGGGATGATGTTGAATAATAGCAATAAGACATGGGGTATCAAAATTAGGCAAAAGTGTTGTTATGACAACGAAATCGAGGTGGGTCTGGATACTAGACAAGTGCCAACAATGGTAACATTTGTGTACTTCCGAACGGGAAATTGACTGTAAGCACGGTGCAAAAACAAGTTGAAAAAAAATGTCGAGCTGATCAATGCTGATAGATCGACTGAGTTTAGTTTCGTAGTGCTGGCACAGTGAAACGAGTGAAGAGTTCGAAACCCATGAAGCCATCCATAGTGTCAGCTATCATCACCGTCCATCTGGATTCACCTGACATGGCTGACTTCAAACCCATATCCGCTATCCACATGAGGAATGCATCCGGCACGAGGTGTCGCTACTCATGCAGACGATGGCCACGGTTCAGAGTAGTCCCCTGCATACATTCGTGTTATGGTGTTTGTTGTTTTTCTGTCAACAATAAACTGTTGCCTATTTTGTTATTTTATATTCGCTGGTTCATTAATCTGAATACCGTAAATATGCAGGAGTATGATGACAGACTTGGCCTGAACTAGTATATTAATAATTGCCAGGCGTTATAGCTGCTAATATATATTCTCATGTAATTATGTTAATATTTGGACCACCACAAGTTGGACCTTCAACTTTTCAGCTAAGTTATAGAACACTGCGTAGGTGGCCATCAACTGGTGAAGAAAACATATTTGTTTTCTGCCAGTACCTTATTGCTGTCAACAAAACTGTCAATCAGAAGCATGCGACATGTCAGTTTGAATATGGCACGCGCCTCTTTGCAATTATTCTAACGGTTAACCACCTATGTGGTATGATAACCTCGTGTTAACCATTTATATCAGTAATGGCCCTGGCATTTAGAAGGTTATTATACATGCTTTAGTATAGTTAATTTCTATTCGTAATA
This sequence comes from Escarpia spicata, assembly GCA_963995525.1. Taxonomy (NCBI): domain Eukaryota; kingdom Metazoa; phylum Annelida; class Polychaeta; order Sabellida; family Siboglinidae; genus Escarpia; species Escarpia spicata. Next base: position 21,210,349 of record OZ023218.1, on the reverse strand, counting down.
ATTCGTATTAACGTATCCAAAATGGCTCGTTCATCTGTTAATTATGTTGTCATCTTATAAATATGAATACATGACTACTACTAACTTTCTTGTAGAATGGCGTCATCGTACACGAAACAAAAAAGGTTATGGATAAGGAAAATAAAGTGCAAACGAAGACGATGGTAATGATAAGCATCCTCACGTGTATGACGACGTCATTCTATCAGAATTTCATTAGTATCGATGAAAACATCTTAATAACATGGCGAAATAATATACAGTTCCAAATATTGTGTTTTCCTTTAGAAAAAGAACAAGAACAAGAAAGTTTTATTTAGACCCCAATTACAATATTTGTATAACATCAAATGAACTTAACATGAATAGGCAAATATATTCATATATATATATATATATATATATATATATACAAATGCAGTGTAATTACATATTAGGTGGGGTCTGTGACTCCTATTAAGACAGTAACAGTTGCTCTCATGGGAGCCACATTGTTTCATGCATATTTGTAATATTCAACTCGTTCCTTTAGACAGAAAGGTTATATTAGAAAAGAACATGTGGTTTGTAACTTCAACAATTCCGGCGCTTCTATGTGTCGAGCCGTCCACGTCCTCATCTGAAGTTGAGTGTTGGAAGCTCACCGTAATGTTTGTCAGTGTCCTACCAGCTGAGTCGTGCCAGAAGGCAGGAGGAATTGCGACGGTGCGTGCATGGTAATTACGTCCTTGATGGGCACACGATGAATATATCTTGACAGCTGTAGACAAGGTTTCGCAGCAAGATGTCACGGAATTGTTTCTCAAGCAATAAGCCGCATTTGAAAGTCGTTTTCTTATAGACACTGACCTGTTATTATCAGGTTCACAATGCAAAGAATTCCACAAATGCGACTGAGAAGGTGATGCAGATGGATTTTATAGAGAGTTTTGTATGTGGGGAAAGCAACAACGTTGAAAGTGAGGGCGTGGTCGACGTGTTTTCAGCATGTTTTCAGTCGATGGCGGTCGGTGAGAACGACGAGACGGCGATTTTTCATCCACGGCTCCGAAATGTGTATGACCATTTTCAAGGCTACATATCGTATGCCAAGATATGCCGGGCTACACACATAAATATTCAGCAATTATAGTTAGGTTATTAACCCAGGATTCATAACCCGACTTTACACATTATCGTACCGTAAACCTTGCACCTGCAGCTGCTGCAGCTGATACAGCTGCCGGTTTTATAGTATAGTAGTTTTTGTTGCTGCTAATGTTGTTGCTGCTGACACTGCTATAGCTGCTGTTTTGTGTTGTTGTTGTCATTGTTTTCGTTGTTGTTGCTGCTGTAGAATCTGTTGGTGTTGTTGCTGTTGCTGCTGTTACAGCTGTTGCTGCTACAGGTGCTCTGTTGCTATTACCCTCTGGGCAGAGGCAGCTCGCGTTCTTTGCTCATATTTGAGGTATTCTAATTGAAAAAATGTAGACATAACGATGGTGAACGATGAGGCAAGGGTGCGTAGCGGAGAGTGAAAGGTGTGAGATTCTCATTAAGTGCGAAATTTTTAGTGGTGCGTCACTCATCCAAGTGCAGCACATGACTAAGCCAATTCCAGCGACGACGCATTACCAGGTCCATGGTGTTCACACCCAGTATAGGTGTAACGGGCCGAGATTAGTACTGTGTCAACAGTAAGTACCTAGTAGCACCGTGTCGGAAGTAGCAATTGCTTCTAATGCGCTCTACGTCAATAAAACGCTTGCTTACATTTCAATTATAATAGTATATAGTAAAAAATACGTTATAATTATAATTATGTGTGCAGTTATTTGCAGAACCAACAATAACAAGGAGAAACAACACAAGGGGTAGAGCATGTTGTTAGGCCATGCAGCGTGAACGGATGGAAACATGGATCTTACCGTCGCGTGGTTGTTTTTGAGTAAGGCCTGATTTGTTGATTATGCTTCCACGGTGTATTTTATAACAAGAAGACCATTATTCTAAAAAAAAACAATTCAGCTTGTTTAAATATCTGCTGTGATGCACTCGCGCGCTTCTGTGATGTGATAAAATTATTGTAGTTTTGCACCGAAGACCTTTCAAGCTTGCAGATTCTAATTATCTTAAATGGCCTTGCGATTAATTCGGTCGATAGGCTGCGTTCTAGCGCTAACTCGATCAACGATCACGACACTGCGACTATGTCGATGGCAGTCTACTCGATTATAGTACATCTTCTCGTTCATTGATTTGTTTTAGGATGGCTATTTATTTGGACAAAGAACGTATAGTATTAAGCATCGTACAACACAAAATATTAATATATAATTTGTGTTTGGTTGTGCTTGTGCGTGCGTGCGTGTGTGTGCGTGTGTGTGCGTGTGTGTGCGTGTGTGTGCGTGTGTGTGCGTGTGTGTGCGTGTGTGTGCGTGTTTGTGCGCGCGCGCGTATGTGTTTGTGTGTGTGTGTGTGTGTATGTGTGCGTGTGTTTGTATGTGTGTGTGCGCGCGTGCGTGCGTGCATGCGTGCGTGCGTGTGTGGTATGTGTGTGTGTTTCGGTGTGTGATTACATACATCTTGATGCTGATCACCTGTGAGAATTAGTCTCGACTTATAACAAACATACGTCATAGTTACCTTGGAACTTGCTATCCGCCCCGTCTGAAATACGCTACAATAAAAAGTATCTTGTTAATACACGCTGTCTGGACTGGCATCCAGCTGCTATAAATATTCCTTTTGCCTGAAGCAAAAAACAAACACAGAAGACAATATGAGCTGCGGGACAGCTATTACTTGTTGCCAGTCTTCTCTGCTTGCTTCCTTACATGTTGGTTACTTGGATTAGCGTTTATTGTAATACATCACCACACCGGATGTTGAACCACACCATCTGTTGCTTCCGGTTATCAATTTCCTGTCACGTGTAATCGAGATTCGACGCAATAAACCATGATATTTTACTGTACAAACTAAACTTTTATGGAATTCGGGAAATAAGCAATACATGGTTTGCAAGTTATTTATCAAATCGAAAACAATATACTGAGATACACAAATGGCAATCATCTTCAAAAAACATAATAAGTGGAGTGCCCCAAGGATCCATACTTGGACCAATCTTATTTTTAATTTATATCAATGATATAACTAACTCTACGTCTCTGAATCTATTATCTTTTGCAGATGACACAACTGTATACCAATCAGGTTCTCATATTGATACTTTAATTGACAGCGTAAACCAAGAATTAATACATTTGTACGATTGGCTTTGTGCCAATAAATTGTCATTAAATATAAAAAAGACAAACTTTTGCATATTTAGTCCACCGAATAGCAAATACCAGGTAAATAACTGTATTAAGATAAACAGTGAAATTATTAATCATGTTGGAAAGGATGACAAAGAAGAATCGGTGAAGTTCTTAGGAATACATATTTATAAACATTTAACATGGAAAAAACATATCAACATAAGCAGTTCTAAATTATCTAGAGCCACTTTTGCAATTAATAGAATGAAATTTTTTTTGCCACGCAGTGCTTTAAAAACTCTATATTATACCTTGATTCAAAGTCACTTAACTTACGGTGTACAAGCATGGGGCAATGGAAATACCATAAGAAAAATAGAAATATTACAAAAACGCGCTATACGAATAATTAACAAAAAAAAGATATAGAAGCCACACCGATCCTATCTTTAAATCTGAAAAAAATACTTAAAATCATTGATATTCACAGGTTGCATGTCTCACTATTTATGTATGATTATCACCAGAATACACTGCCTAAATCCTTCAAACACTATATACCAAAAAAGAATCTAGCCACTAACACCATAATTACCAGACAACGTAACCTCTTATATAGAGAGAAGCCCAGAACACATTTTTCATCTAAATTACCTAAATACCATTTTATAAAACTATGGAATAATCTCGATTATAAGTTACAAAACGTCAAATCCAGACAACAAATGAAATTTGTATTATCCAATCAATATATAGACAACTATCTTAGCCACGTGCACTGCCTAAATCCCAGATGTGCGGAGTGCAATTAAATATTTGTTTACTTTATATATTAATGTTTGGATCCGCACAAATTTCTTATAATTGTTTTCTAATAGTAATTTCCTACAATAATTCGTTTCTCTCTCCATCGCATCCCCAGTCCGTTGTCAGTCCGTTGTCATACAAAAGATATCATACACTCGTGATAATCATTGTATACGTATGCGTAAATATAATTCGAAATATATGTTTATGGGGTCACAGGAAGACGGCATATTACATGCCATGTGACCATCATGCAACACAACTTTATTTTTTAAACGGTTGTTTTGTGTATGTATACTGCTATGTTGTTGTTGTTGCAAAATAAATTGATTTGATTTGATTTGATGCGACGCATGTAGATAATGTAGTTAGTGTTTTTATGTGCGTGTCTTGCTTACTGTTTGTTTACGTGTTTAGCTGTGTCTTCTGTGAAAAAATATATGTAATTTTTCAAAGTCAGCTTTCAAACTGATGCCGCAGAAAAAGAGGAAGACCATAAATAGTTGTGTGCGAATAATCTTCGCGCATTAATTGCAGCATGACTGGATGCTTCCCAGAGAAGTCGAGATGGTGTTCGATTGAACAGGTCTGCCAGGGAGTAAAGTGTAAAGCGCTTTGAGCAGTCCCGACGACTGGATACTGCGCTATATAAAAACTAAACCTGTATTGGAACCAGGTGGAAGAACTAGGATGAAACCAAGGAGCGGAGTCGAAGTATATTTTGAGAAAAATGGTTTCGATTGCGACCCAGGAAAACTAATCTACATCAGTAAACATATACACGCACGAAAATATTGTACCCAACTGCAGAAAGTGACGTAATAATTATTATGATATCATAACATTACATGAAGGAAAAGTGGCGAAGGTTATTGCGGTCGGCTTGTCTTGTTGGTGTTGTCAGGTTGACTGGAGGTTCTATCGCTTAATTTTTTCAATAAAATTGGATATGTGTGGAACCGTAAAATAAATTATTTTCCCTCTATTATGACTAGTGTTTGTAGGGCCTATTACATCGGAATACCGCATATTAACTCATTCTGACGCTCGCTTCGACTCAACATCTATCGTTGTAAATGTGCTTTGAATGTATATAAAGTGCTGGCATGTTGCGCGACATTCGCGCTTCTGACGTCACGATACCACGTGTTCACCTAGCTCATTAACTATAAACTTTCCATGGGAATCGCGATGCAGATGGGATTAAAATCTGATTTAAACTATCAATGCATTTTTCTGTATTTTTTCATATTGCCAAATGTTACACAGCCTACAATGTTATACTCACTCACTCACTCACTCACTCACTCACTCACTCACTCACTCACTCACTCACTCACTCACTCACTCACTCACTCACTCACTCACTCACTCACTCACTCACTCACTCACTCACTCACTCACTCACTCACTCACTCACTCACTCACTCACTCACTCACTCACTCACTCACTCACTCACTCACTCACTCACTCACTCACTCACTCACTCACTCACTCACTCACTCACTCACTCACTCACTCACTCACTCACTCACTCACTCACTCACTCACTCACTCACTCACTCACTCACTCACTCACTCACTCACTCACTCACTCACTCACTCACTCACTCACTCACTCACTCACTCACTCACTCACTCACTCACTCACTCACTCACTCACTCACTCACTCACTCACTCACTCACTCACTCACTCACTCACTCACTCACTCACTCACTCACTCACTCACTCACTCACTCACTCACTCACTCACTCACTCACTCACTCACTCACTCACTCACTCACTCACTCACTCACTCACTCACTCACTCACTCACTCACTCACTCACTCACTCACTCACTCACTCACTCACTCACTCACTCACTCACTCACTCACTCACTCACTCACTCACTCACTCACTCACTCACTCACTCACTCACTCACTCACTCACTCACTCACTCACTCACTCACTCACTCACTCACTCACTCACTCACTCACTCACTCACTCACTCACTCACTCACTCACTCACTCACTCACTCACTCACTCACTCACTCACTCACTCACTCACTCACTCACTCACTCACTCACTCACTCACTCACTCACTCACTCACTCACTCACTCACTCACTCACTCACTCATTCACTCACTCATTCTCCCCCTCTCTCCTAAATGCAAACCTAAAGACAACACGATACCCTCGATGCCTTGGACATTTCATTTAACATTCACCTACCGTCTAGAAAAACGCAGGCCCAGGATAACACCAGGTCGAAATTTTCCACGAATCACTCCGAATTAAACCAGATGGTATCATACCGGGCTGAGATGCATAAGGCCGAATTATATATAATTGAATTAAACCGAACCGAAATATATCCGACCGCATACAGACCCGTGACATATCTATCTTGCCAATACAAACTACTCTACCTTGACATTTTCATTTGCATTTAGTACCATCTGGTTGGATAATACAATTTCACTCGTGATTCTGAATTAGACAGAAGACAATCAGATCGACCGTGTTTCCGCCATTAACATATATATTATTATACTTTCATTTAAACACTCAGTTCCAGGAAATCCAATCTGGTGAATGAAAATGGGTGTTTCTTCTTTATTCACGCTTCTTATGCGAACGAACTGGCGATTGTATTTTGCGAAATCAAGAGAACACAATTTATTTGTGACGCAGTTTTATTACGGCGTAAAAGACTTCTTTCTACGAAGCTACACGTGTCCTAATATCAGTTTGTAGAAAAATAGCAACATCTCTCTGAAGAAAAGGCACCACCAGATACTACGATAATTTATCAGCTTACACTTATTCAATAAATATATTTTATACAATACACGTTATTCAAATGCATACATTTATTATAATTATAAACATTTTCGATCTAACGTGTGTATCACTACAGTTCGTGTCCTTTGCACACTGAAGAAAACACACACAAAAGATTTACTTATATTAAATTTAATCATTTTAATTAAATACAACACTGGAACATTTCCATCATTTCTGCTGGTCGATAGTTCCGCAGTGGTCGTTAGCAACATTGTGATGGAACAGTGAAGTAATCCAAACATGATTACAACAATAATTTGATGTTTTCCGTGCACCGCCGCGTTAACTGGCCTTGGTTACTGGTGTTCATTTCGTAGCACGAGAATCCTTGTCATTTAGACACCATTGATTGATAATGACCACTACAGCTTTGATACTGAGCAATAACATTGTTCTTTGCGTTCTATACAAAACCGTACCACCTACAGATGTTGCAAATACTTGCCTATGTTGGTGGTGATCTGCACGAATAACAAATATCTAACTGGCCGTGTTGGTGTAAGCAATATCAGATTGTCCGTGTTGATGTTGATCTACACAAGTAAGAAACATCACACTGTCCGTGTTGATGTTGATCTACACAAGTAAGAAACATCAGTTTGTCCGTGTTGATGTTGATCTACACAAGTAAGAAACATCACACTGTCCGTGTTGATGTTGATCTACACAAGTAAGAAACATCAGTTTGTCCGTGTTGATGTTGATCTACACAAGTAAGAAACATCACACTGTCCTTGTTGATGTTGATCTACACAAGTAAGAAACATCAGATTGTCCGTGTTGATGTTGATCTACACAAGTAAGAAACATCACACTGTCCGTGTTGATGTTGATCTACACAAGTATGAAACATCAGATTGTCCGTGTTGATGTTGATCTACACAAGTAAGAAACATCACACTGTCCGTGTTGATGTTGATCTACACAAGTAAGAAACATCACACCGTCCGTGTTGATGTTGATCTACACAAGTAAGAAACATCAGATTGTTCGTGTTGATGTTGATCTACACAAGTAAGAAACATCACACTGTCCGTGTTGATGTTGATCTACACAAGTATGAAACATCAGATTGCCCGTGTTGATGTTGATCTACACAAGTAAGAAACATCACACTGTCCGTGTTGATGTTGATCTACACAAGTATGAAACATCACACTGTCGATGTTGATCTACACAAGTAAGAAACATCAAATCGCGTTAATGTTGGTCTATACAAGTACGAAACATCAAATTGTTTACGTTCATGTTAGTCTACACGAGTAAACGATAGCTGACTGACCGTATTGATGACGATTATACACAAGAAACATCTAACAGGCGGTGTTCATGAAGGTTTACATGGGACAAAGAAGACATCTCGTCGGTCATGTTGATGACAATCGTCAACGACACGAGTAAACGACAACAAACTGGCCATGTTGGTGGCTATGTATACCATACAAATAAACAACATCTAACTGGTCAAGAGTAAACGACAACAACATTATTCCGTGGAGCACGCTTCACACGGTTACATTTCAAGTATGGTGCATCAAACTGACCAGGAAGGATACGCTTTACCTTAGTTGTTTACTACTTCAAACTGGTCGCGTTGACGAGGCCGGTATACCCGAGAAAGCCGATTTACGTGAGTTTGGTTTATCGTTCTGGTCATAATGACAAAAGTTCACAAGAGTCAAACCGAATTGATGGTAATCACAATTTCTGTGGCATCTGCATGTGGCTTATTGATATCGGTCTGTACGTGTTGGAAATCTAAATAGCCTTGTTTGTATTGATCGCATTGATGAATTGGATTCGAACAACACGCCGTCTTGTTGAGGATTAATGTGTGGAGACTAAATTCGATTTGAAGTGTTGAAAATCATATTAACCTTTCTGATTGTCTGAGTGGCCGTGTTAATGGCAGTTTGCACAAATGTAGTAATCTAACTGGCCATATTGTCGCTTTGGCTGTGGACGAATTTTACGTGTAGAATAGGTCTATCCAACCTTGTTCGTAATAGTCGAGATGGTGCCGTCATTGTGCGTGTAGCTTGATATATAGACTAGGTCTAACTAGCCGTTTTCGTGACAGTCAAGGTGATGACGTACGACATTGCGCGGCAATGACGTCATTGCGCCAGTTGATGCAGGTGTAGACTAAGTCTACCAAGTCGTGTTCGCGATAGTCGAAGTGGTACCCTCATAGAGCCTGTTGATAGAGGTGTAGTCAACATTGGTTGTGTTCATGACAGTCGAGGTGATACCAACATTGCGCCTATTGATGAAGGTATAGATTAGGTATATCCGGCCGTATACATCATCGAGGCTGTGCCGTCATTGCGCCTGTTGATGAAGGTATATATTAGGTATATCCGGCCGTGTTCATCGTCGAGGTGGTGCCGTCATTGCGCCTGTTGATGGACGTGTACACTCTGATGGCGGAGTGAGCGTACGCCTCCCTGTACGCTGTCGTTGCGGTGTAGCAGCAGCAGAATAGGTAACGATCATAGTAGCGGCGGAACTGTTTGCTGAGCAGGTACAGCGCGAACGGGTTTACGCACGAGTTGATGAACGACAGACAGAAGCCGACAATCTTGAAGACGTGCCAGAACATGTCGTAGGAGCCGCTGTCGAAGTAATACCAGATGACGTACACGTGTCGGGGTAGCCAGCACGCGACGAACACCACAACAAACGACAGCACGACCTTGGCGACCCGCTTCCGCGCCTCCAGCTGTTTCCGGGCCTGACTCGTGCCGATGTCCTCGGCTGGTAGGTGGCGTGACGACTGCAGCAGGACGCGCGCCATGAGGATGTAGAAGGTGAAGATAATGACGATGGGAACAGCGAGGTAGACGATGAAACGGAACATGGCGTGAAGCTTGGGATAGAAGGCGCCCAGTGCTGCCGGATGTACCCGGCACAGGTGCATGATGGAACCGGCGAACACGACCCCCTCTACGTGCGTGAACACGGCGTCGGGCAGCGCGAGAACGCACGCCAGAATCCACACAAGTGCAGCCACGCGGAACGTACGCTTCGTGAGCGACACTTGGTGGACGCGCATTGGGTTGACGATGGCGCAGAAGCGGTCAGCGCTGAGAGCGGTCAACGTGAAGACGGACACGCCGAGGGAGAGCGTCTGCAGAAACTGGTTCAGCTTACACATGGCTGTGCCGAAGCGCCACTCTGGTAAAGTGTAGATGGTGGCGGTGAACGGAACTGACACGAGCAGCAACAGGAGATCCCCGGTCGCCAGACTCACAATGTATACGTTCGGTGTGTTTCGCATGTTCTTGTTGCGAGTGACGATATATATTAACGTGCTGTTGCCTATGACACCGACTACGAAGATGATGACAAACAACACGGGCACAATGTACGCCTCTGGCCGGTCAATGTATAGCGGCAATGACTCTCCGGACTCGGGGACAATGTAGTTGGACGAGTTAGCCAACCCGTCGCCGACAGTTGCATTGTCGTACCCAAGTTCCATCTTTGGTTGGCTCGTTCCAATGTCAGCTAAGGTTCAGCGGCCTGCTGAATATCTATTTGGAGAGCCGCTGTATTATTAATACACAGGTATCATGGCTTTATTGCAGGCGTTATGGTGATGGAAAATCGCGTCTTCAACGGACAACTATGTATTTTCCAATTCTGATTCGCACTTCATCATCAGTTGCTGCGTAATGTCTAGATGTACACGCACATTTAAACAGTAGATTCTGTGTCCGTTTATCGGGGCTTATTGGGCTACATGTCACTGTGGCGGGATTACGGGAGATGCATTCATGGTCAACGAGTGTCTTTTTGTCGGGGTGATGACACCGTTAAAAGGAGGTTGCGGTTCCCTTGTCAGACGCAAGGTTTCATGGTGACAGGCAAATTTACGCCGGATTTGTCAGACGCGTCTGAAACAAGACAAATTATTATATTATTAGTCTATTGACGTTTAAAAACACATGTTTCGCGCTCTGTCTCAGTATCTGTCTCTGTCTCAGTATCTGTCTCTGCCTTTGTATCTGTCTCTGTCTCTGTCTCTGTCTCTGTTTCTGTCTCTGTCTATGTCTCTGTCTCTGTCTTTGTATCTGTCTCTGTCTCTGTCTATGTCTCTGTCTCTGTCTCTGTCTCTGTCTCTGTCTATGTCTATGTCTATGTCTATGTCTATGTCTATGTCTATGTCTCTGTCTCTGTCTCAGTCTCTGTCTCTGTATCTGTCTCAGTATGTCTGTATGTGTCTATCGTTGTCTTAGTGTCTGTTCTGATTTTTGTGTATGTTTGTGTGTCAGTCAGACAATCTGTGTGTATGTCTGTTCCTCTCTCCTTTTGACATCCTCCCTCGTTCCCTCCCTTCCTTCATTCCTTCCTCGTTCTCTCCCTCGCTCCCTACCTCTCCTCTTCGTTATCCATCCCTAACACTCTCCCTCTTTCCCTCCCTCTCCGCCCTCTCTTCCTCCTTTCCTTCTTGACAGCAACTGCCGTGCTTATTAGACAAGTAAGATGGATTCCGCGTCATAATGTAGACCTGTGTTGCCCAATACCACAGCGTCGACTTGCAGGTCGACAGTTATTTGTAATAGATCACGCTAAAAACAATATTTTTGTCACGATTGTGGGCGCTGTGAAATGCAATATTTGAATCAGACGAAGACGAACTTTGATCGTTTTGAGCACAGTATTGCAAACGTTTTTATTTAGAATAACGCTGGTCAATATGATGTAATGTTAAAACATAATAGTTTTGTCTCAGTATGATCTCAAAGGGGCTCCTCAATTCAATATTTTTTTCGTTCATTTAATTTCAAATGAATTAATGGGAAATAGTCAACCGTCATAGAATCAACTGTGTGGCTTAGTAACGTAATTAGACAGAGTATTATTTATAAATTTTTGTATGCAATAAAAACAATCTACCAGGTAAGTGATTTTCAAAAGTACGTTTTGGGGTTGATGTTGCTCACGTTCCCTTTCCTCTTAAAACCCATTTCAGGGGTGGAGGGTAAATGTCAGCATGACAAGTGACAATTGATAGATGCAACGACCAAATCAATTCGTTAAACTACTTACAAACTTACTACTACAAATATACGCACTTTGTTCAATGAACGACTGCGGATATTACTTAAATTATTCTCACATTAGATATTTGGACATCAAAGAACCGGATTTCCAATGGGCTAAACCGGTTGAGAACGCAAATCTAACGCACGAGCAGAGAAAAGGAAACATTGAATTCGTCTATCGTGAACCGGAAGTAAAATGTTGACCTGTCATTGTGTGCATTGGCCTGTACATAAAACGTGTTACCCAAATTAAATACGATAATTTTGTAAAATGAAATTACCGAAACTGTTTCTGTGGATTAATAGGTTGCCTCCTTCTCAGCGTCCGATCTTCACTGTAAGTGAAATATTTAAGCACAGCTGAGCATATTGATGTATATCATCATACCAACAGTGTGCTAAGGTTGTATATCTTGAAAGTCTAGTAAACAGAGGATTGCTGTAGTATAAATCGTTGTTAGGTAGACGTTATCGTTCTAAGGGGACCACAATATAACGAGCACGGCAATCATTGGGTATCGTCTGTTGCCTCCATCACGCTACCCACGTGCCTCTCCATCTCTTAGACTGCGCTACCTGAACTGAGATGCGTTTCGTGGGGATTGGTATAGCTTGGGTCGGCGTAGTGCAATTGTCTTGGTCAACTGTTTAAGATTGATTGTTTTTCCTCTGTTATGTATATCTAGCTAACTATCAGGCAAGGTACCCCAGAGGGCAAGATAAGACGCCAAAAGCCCAACTGGATGGATAACAACATGGAAAGGACAAGTCTACTGCTACTGACCCTGCTGTGCACCACAGAAGACTGACCACGCTGGTGCAGAATGACAATGGACATAACACCCAACGAACGGCCCGTGAGTGAGTTAGTGAGTGAGTGAGTGAGTGAGTGAGTGAGTGAGTGAGTGAGTGAGTGAGTGAGTGAGTGAGTGAGTGAGTGAGTGAGTGAGTGAGTGAGTGAGTGAGTGAGTGAGTGAGTGAGTGAGTGAGTGAGTGCGTGAGTGAGCAAGTGAGAGCCAGCCTTGTAAAAAGTGATAAGGTACATTCCTTTATAGTCCTCCGTGGGATGGCTCAGCAAGCAACATACTTGGCAAAACTTAATTCATACACAGTCTTGATGTCTTTGAGACACATTCAGCCACGCTACAATTACGGCGCGAAGAATGGTCTTTCAGTTATATACATGTATTCTAATAAGCGTTTACTAGAATATTAAAATCTCCCATTTCACCTTCTAATCACAATCTAGATTTATTGAGTCATATTAACTTGTCAGTGGTATATATTATATATACTCTAATTAGGAATGTATCTGTTTAAATAATATCAATAATTTAAATAATAAAGCAATGGTGCAAAATGGGGCAAATTTTCAAAATAGACGGTTGCATTTTCGACACTGACGAAATGAAGTTAGAATGTTTCACTGTACTCAACTTTGTGTCTTAGGCTTACGACGAACGAGATTTGTACCTGTCCGCACGTTTTGAAGAAAAAAAACTATTTGGTACAATGCAAGAACGCAGCTGACAAAATCAATTCATGTTGCACTCGTTTAGAAACACAGAATATTTCCCACAATTTCGATATTATCAGTCGTAGACTGTGCTCTCACGATGACCCACTCCAGCCGCCAACCGCACTGTGACATCATAATTATTTCACCGGGTAACTGGATGAATTTTTGTCGCTGGCTGTGAGCTGTAATTATGTTGGCGCAACATATCGCCGTGTTTGCAGACACGAAATTGCTGCAGCCAAATTGCTGCTGTCGGCAGCCAAATTGCTGTCTCATCTCGCATTATCACATTGTGTCATCGCATTTAGGCAGGCGCTGGCGGCCGCACGACAGGACAGTCGTGGTAACGTTTTAACATAATAACATATATGTATATTGGCAACGCTTCCAATCCGAAATACGTAAAACGGAAAATAATGTGTTAAAATATCCGGAAGAAATTCTGTGAACACACGGGTGGGCGTGCGCGCGTGGGAGGCCGCGGGCGGGCGCGGAAAGCCACTGACCTCTATTTATAAATAGAGGTCAGTGGGAAGGCTAAGGATGGCGCGGGTGGGCGGGGATGTGTGCGGTGGGGGCGAGAAGGCCGGCGGTCGGGCAAGAGAGCGGTTGGGCAGGTAACCTTTTATGAAAAGTTGGTGCGAAAAAAATCTATTTTCAAAATTTATATATAGGGCCTAATACACATGATGTTTTCGCGTCCCGAAAACGCGGACGATGGAAGAACTTCATTGAAACTCGATGACTCTTTAACACATATAATGCAAATCTCATGTGTTATTTGATAGTGAGAATTGTGAGCAGCCCCAGTAATTCACCAGACGTAATCGAGTGCATCTACGGAGATCTGCAACTCGGTATTTCAAAAGCAACGCACCAAACAAAGCAGCGTCTAAAAAACCGAAAATCCAATCTATGATAAAATGAAATCCAATAACAAATACGATCCCCATCTTCCACGACCGCGTTCTGAGCCTGTGACAACACGCATTACGTCGACAAGCGTCGTTTCACGGAACCCTAACCCAATCTTGCAATTAACACTAGTTTCACCAGTTTTGGCTAATCGTCGACAACCACGATGGCTGACGAATGGCACGTAATCAGTATGGTCGCAGGCACAGCCACGTGTACGCAGATTACGTAAAGATTACCTATTCCTGAGCCTGGACAGTAACATCCCCAGGCGTATTAATACAAGGCAACGTATTCGTGCGCTTTCTCCCATGGAAGCTGGTTTTCCCCGAAAAAGCTTTGACATCCCGTTTCAAAATGCACCGAATTGCTCCTAGTTAGAAAGAACTGCAGAGGGCGTACCAAATATTAACTGTCTTAACTCCGTGGTAATGACTATTATAAAAAGGTCTGTGTTTGGTTGATATACATTTCATAACACTGCCGTTTTCCAAAGCTAATTTTGGAGATCACACGTCCAGTATAATATTTATTTATTTTGTTAGACAAACTTTGACCACGCATTTTGATCAAACCCAAACATACTAGTACAGCGTCAGATCAATGGCAAGTACATTGGCCAAGCAACGACGCAAAACATTGGTTAAACAATCAAGCATTTTATATCGCCACAATCTATTCACGAAAATCACTGATTATTATGGCTAAATATGTTGGTCAAGTTGGCCAAACACATCGGTCAAACATCGGTCAAATATAGTTCAAATACTGACACATCGATCAAATAGTGGCCATATACATTGGCCACATTCTGGTCAAGAACAATGGTTAGATCCGTGCAAACATGTTTTAAAACCGTAGCCAACCAGACCGCCCGAATGCTTGCCAAGCACATTACACAAATCCTGAGCAGCACAAAATAGGCCTACGCACCCTAGTCAGACACAACCGTGAAACCATACTCGCATGTAATAATCAAACCACCCTAGTTACATACTATGCCAAATATCTAGTTATATACAACGATCCTACTCTAGTAAAAAAACATACAACGGCAAAACCCTGTCTTCATACAACGGTAAAACTAAAGTCAAACACAATGGTCAAACT
This sequence comes from Escarpia spicata, assembly GCA_963995525.1. NCBI lineage: Eukaryota > Metazoa > Annelida > Polychaeta > Sabellida > Siboglinidae > Escarpia > Escarpia spicata. Next base: position 21,194,865 of record OZ023218.1, on the reverse strand, counting down.
CCGGTTAATAACAACGGTCAATCGCTAGTCAAACACAACGGTCAACCCATAGTCATACACAGCAGTCAGATCCTTATCATACATTAACGTTAAATGCTAATTAAACCCGACGATCAAAGCATGGTCAAACACACATATCAAATTCTAGTCAAACATAATGGTCAAACCTTAGTCATGTACAGCGGTCAAATTGCACTCATACACAACAACAAGATTGTAGTCATTCACGACGTTCAAGTCCTAATCAAGCGTTGTCATTAAAGTATAGTCAATCACTGGCCGACTATTCATTGTCAAATGCCATCACTAAGGCCATGCCATACCTTTTTAAAGAACCAACTTTGTCACGCTTCTACGTCGAGTGCATTTAGAGGGCCCAATCTTCAGTGTCAATCATAGTCTCTACCTCGCCGAAATGAAATCCTCATCATTCCGAATGTAATTAAACTTGTCCCGTATCTTCCACATGTAAGCATTTCTAAGGTCTAGCAACGCGATTATCATATAGATCGATGTATCGGACCACGGTGAGTGAAAACCTGTATACGTGCCCAGTCACTATGCTGCCCGGGGTCGTCTAGTGGCGATACCTTAGGCCTGTTTCCGTAATGCAACAGGTTCACTGATATACCACTAAACCGCCTCTGGGAACACGGGAGCTCTAGCTAACACAGCAGTTGGAATTCCGCCAGTGTAATTACGGAAAAAAATCAAAGACAAACCGAAAAAAGACTGAACCCAATTATCGGAGCGCGCACCACCCGCGAATGAATTAGCTGCGGGCGTGTGACATACTGATCAGCTGACAGCCAACCAACACCACCAAGAACGCAAACGAAACCATAAAAAAATCTGCGAAAACTGGCAGCATGTACATTTTTATCCATGCTTGTGGCTCTGGCGTAATTTCTGTCTATGTTATGTTTCTACATGTTTCTGCTATTGCTAACACACGACAGGAAGGTACACCATGCAGTCAACACGCCACGAAGAACGATTTGTTGCAATTATTAACTCTTGGCATTGTTATCAGGTTCAGTTTATTGTGTTTCAACAATATTGAAAAGTCTACGGAGATATTTGGGCTACATCTTTAGCATGCCGTCAATGAGAACACCAAAGCAGGCGTAATATCGGACCATCGAAAAAGCGAAACAGAGGACGATCAAAAGAAACGTATCAACGAACTATCGCAAAAGAGGCACAGCACGAGAAAATAAAGACACAAGGCGTAGAAAATGGCTGAAGACAGAGATGGGTAGCTTAGACTGCTCCCTGTGTGGTGTGTCTGACGGAACAGGGAGTGAGGAAGAATGTAAGTATGTGTAGTTGTGTTAGTTACTTGTATGGTAGCAGCAATGGCGCCCCAACGACCATAACTCCCTCACTCATCACTCATGTCGGCCACTGGGGTCGAACATTAGTGGCTTCAATCATCAGTCTCCAGATCCCTCTGTCTGCCATTGTTGTCTTCAACTCCACAGCACGACCACAAAGTTACGGGATAGAATATTAATAATAATAAGAAGAAGAGGAAGAAGAAGAAGAGGAAGAAGAAGAAGAAACACTGCATGACTGGAATTCGGCCGTGACAGCGCTTGAGTTACGCGAGTTTTATTCCGCATCTTCTTATTCCGCAACCTGTTAAATTTATTATCTGAGAACACATTTTTTTGAATCCCCAGTACTACTAGAATAGTTTGTGTATGACGGTTAAATATATACAAACATACCTACACGTATACACGTACGACATGCCGTCGTTGTAGCCGTGATTTGATACGAATGTGTTTCTTATAAGAGCATTGCTTTTTGTACCACGGTTATCCGAAAAATTACTCCGGTAAATGATGGCAGATATGCACGCATATGTACCATACAAGAGGCAGAGCGCCAGCTATTCTTAGAACACCGCAAATTCGTGCGCATCAAAACCTCCTCGTTTAACTTTAGTAAACAAGGTAAAAACTCGATTGATCTTGAACGGTGCATCCGCATTGGCACAGGTGGTGTTTAATTCTGATAGGGAAAATGAACACTGCATGCAGCGCCGCCTGTTGAAAAAACATCAAAGGTGCGCACCTAGCGGAAATCGGGGTTAACCAACAGAGGGCTTATCAGTGTTGCCACGTGATTCTTATGTCAACAGATGCAAGCGCTAGGCCGGTTAGTGATAATTCTGGTAATCACGAATGTTTGGTTAGCTGAACATCAACATCAACGAAACAGTATGCCTCCGTCTAGGAATGGTGTGACATTGAAATAAATGGCACGACCAACAAGCGTAATTCGACTTGACACGTCGACACATATTTAACCTTAGTGTCTGGCAATCGATCAAAAATGATATTTTCCAGAGCGGGTATGATGGCCCCAGCGACACGTTTGACAAATCACAATACTAAGTAGAACCACCGGAGAATGTGAAACGGCAGATTTCTTTCTTTCTTTTCTGCGTGAGTGCGCGAATCAATGAGCAGGCATGCCTGTACAAACGCAATCTGCCCGACAGGAAGTTATTCAAACTGCTAATTATTTACGCTACTTGTTCGTGCTAATGATCGCAGCCTGCTCCGACCGTCGCCCCCGTGTGACAGAGCCGGAGCACACATGCCGCAACATTAAGGATATTTGTTCGCCGTCTGCCACACCGGTTCATGTTGCGCAAGTAGCCGACGATGATTTGTCAAGATCGATATATTTCCTGCTTAGCCATATTCGTTCAAATCAACTTTGCTGCGTCCGGATAAATCTGGTAGGATAAATAAAATTTTGATCGATTGCAACATAGCAAGGTTAAACGTTTGCCAATGCATTTTTGGTAAGATAACGATTATTTCAATTACTCAACGGGCAAACTTGTTGGTTTTTACAGACACATCTATCATTGTCAAATGAAACGAACGACAGGATGAGTGATGACGTGTTTATTTTAATGCGCGTAGGCTAAAGAAATATGTGTTAGATATAATGCAATTAACATGTGTCTTGTTATTTGACAACAATTAATCATCGTTGACAAGTTTATTTGCTGATCAACTCTTGGTGTTGTAATTGTGTTGGAACACACTTACGCGCACACACACGCACGGACGTACGTGTGCACACTTAGCAACACTGCCCGTAGTCGTTATGATGATGGGTATTTGTTACCCCTCCACGTACAAACGCATATTAACACCTGATGTAAATTTAGTAAAACATACCTTCAACCTAACCATTTATATATAAGTCTAACCTTCAACCTAACCCTAACCTTAAACCTAGCCATTTTGGCAAATCAGACCAACCATAAAAGGGCATTTGTACGTGGGCGATAGCACGAAGCTTCTTCCCGTCAATAAAAGGGGGTTTAACTATTTACTTGAAGGCTTAGTTGGTGTTTCGTTGGAACAATATCAACGCAATGTTGGTTGATGAAGCTACAGATGATGGCGCATGCTGGTGTACCCGACATAGATGTGGCAGAGACAGTTGTGCGTCAAAGAAAGTGTATAAATACTGCGTATGTTGTACAAGAAGAACACGAAGCATCGACCGAAGAAGCCGTTGAACATGACGCAGAAAGTGACTCGTCAGTAGTAATATAAGAAACCACAGCTGTAGCAAACGTTATTGCTTACGTTGCCGCAGCAGCAGTAGAGCAAACAAGTTGGTATCAGACTCATGGGAGATACCACTGGCAATAGCAACGATACGAGAGTTGACGTCTGAGTAGAACGTGTAATCAGAAGCACTAGTGACGGACGTTGCGTGAGATTATGTGATGTCGGCGTAGTTTTACACACTGCAATTTCTCGTGATAAAAACAAAAATTTTCACATGGCTGCAGCCGAAACTTGTTAGTTTGCCAAGATCACACGACAATAACTGGAATTACGCCAGGTAAGGATCCATTTCAATCGCACTTTACAGATGCAAACCACAACATAAACGACTACAAAACATTTATATTATCGTCCGATGGCATGGCAACCAACAATGAATTTGTCATTAACGCATATTAACCGTTTGCCAAAAAAACACGTTCAACAGAAGCAGGCGCCACAAATAATGATATCCTTCAACTCAGTCATTAATCTGCAACAAAGGCAATCCGTTGGTGATCGTGTTTAAAGAATAACTATTGTTTGAACATTTACCTAAGGCTGCGGGATAAGTTCATTTATCCAATCGCGAATCAGGTTTGTTAGTCTCCAAACGTATATGTGTGAACAATTCAAATAATACACCTGTATATACAGTAACATGTAAAGTCAACGAAATAATACACCTGTATGCACAGTAACATGTAAAGTCAACGAAATAATACACCTGTATACACAGTAACATGTAAAGTCAACGAAATAATACACCTGTATACACAGTAACATGTAAAGTCAAAGAAATAATACACCTGTATACACAGTAACATGTAAAGTCAACGAAATAATACACCTGTATACACAGTAACATGTAAAGTCAAAGAAATAATGTATGTTAATCGTTAAATAACTTGCGTAAGTGCAACAGTTTGAAAACTAGAGCCGGCATGTTGGGCTGAACGTAGCCTTTGTCTACTGGGCGTGCGCGTGCGCGCGCATATGCACTGAACAACCTTACCTGCCCGTTTGACCTTTGGCCCGATTTTTGACCATCAGAACAGTGCTGCCATGTCAGAAATATAGCTTTGGTTTAGTTTATTGCTTTTCTTCTTATTTTGTCTTTCCTACAACTATTTGCACAAGTTATTACAATTATTATTATGCTATGTATTCTAACAATTAAAATAGCATACACAAATGTTGCATTAGCACAAATTACCTCAGAACAATGCCTACTTAAATTACGGGACTACAGTAGCTCTTGGCCCGTTATGTAGGATGATCCGATCACTTTAGCCATCTTTGCCGAATTTTGAACTGTCATAATCGAAACTAATGTAAAGTCTTGTCCGATGACATCATCAAACAAAATAACACATTTTCCAGAGCTTGCATGTCGCAATGGATACCAGATGGGGTTGACGTTTCGCGATATGATTCTAGATCGAAAGAAAAAACATGTAGTTGCAGAAACATATAAATTTACGTTAAGCACAATTTCCCGTTGTTCCATTTTGCGTTTTGCAATTACCAGCGGTAAAGAAGCGTAATCTAAAATTGGCGAAATAAAAAGGAATTATGATGTGAGAGCCAGGATTGTGCACACAAATGAAGCACAGTTACACGCAAGCATGTGTTATATGTTTTGACTGTTTTTTTAGTTATGCTGTTCTTAATTAGGTATTGCTTATTCTGAATGCGTAAATAGAGTATTTTGTTGCCAATGCAATGCATTAGGCCAACGCCAAGCTTCATTTACATATACAAATGCTACAAACTAATCACTCCGTGTGACGCCAGTGCATCTGTTAAAAATAAATAAATTAATGGTAAACTTTATAACGTTCTCAATCAAGTTTTTGGTTGAGGAAGAAACACTCATGATGAGTCAAGATGATAATATTAATAATAATGATAAACTTCTACAGCGCCTAAATCCCCAGGAATCTGAGCTCAGAGGTGCAACATACAAAAATCATTGGGCAAAATCGTTAACAGGGACAAGCAAGAGTCGAAGTGACCGCCGAAGGTTAGGGTGGGAATGCAATTTCAAATAAATAAGTGTTTAGTTTTTACGGAAGGTATTTATAGTCTCAGATGATTTTAAAACGATAGGGAGTCGATTCCAGATTTTGGGTGCAGCTACAGAAAAAGCACGTTTGATGATTAAGCTTGGTTTTCGAAACAAAAAGACGTGGTGAAACAGATGATCTGAGATTCCTGGGAATATCGGAAAAACGAAGGAGACTAAACAAATAGGATGGATATTGGATAGATAGGTTACGATAAGTGATAGTGGCTAATTTGAATTGTATTCGATATGTAACTGGAAGCCAATGCAACTGTCTAAGTAGGGGCAGAGATGGTGAGAAACGAGGTGCTTTTAGTACTACACGTGCTAAAAAATTCTGTACATGTTGGAGTTTAGCTAAGTCCTTTTAGCAATATTGTTTAGGAGTGAGTTGCAGGCGACTGCTAATTACAGATACTGATATTGTTGTAGCAGTAGATAAAGACAAATAACGCCGAATTCGGCGGAAATCACGTACATGGTAGAAACATGATTTATATACTTGAGAAATGTTCTGCTTAAAGCTGAAATCACTGTCAAAGATAACATCTATATTACGAACAGTATCTGATGGTGATGTATAATTACCAAGCAATTTAACTGGAAAGTAATTAACAACCTTGTTTCGTTGTTGTTTTGTGCCAATTATAATTAGATTAGTTTTATCTGGATTTAGCTTCAATTTACTTGCTTCCATCCACAACATTTTGCTTTTGACATCATGTGGTTGCACACATGTAACTGCTTTGTATAGAGGGGTCGACCAAGGGGTAAACGTGTACGTCGGCGGTGACGTTTTGCTTGTACTATGTCTAGTGACATCCGTGGTGGCGTGGACGAACTTTTACTTTTTTGTTTGTTTGGGGGCATGTTTATCAAGAAGATTACTTAGTGTAACGTAGTACTGGTTTACTAGCTCACCCAGTGTAGTTTTTGGCTGAATTAAGATATCTGAATTTGTAAGGTCCCCACGAAGAATGTCTATATTAATGTCATGTATCGGTCGGAAAGTAATAAATTGTTGTGCTGGTCTTGACTCGACTCTGAGACACAGATCAATAATTACAGTATGATGATCTGATAATCCATCAGTACCAGATATCGCCTTGATGTTATTACAGTTTGACCTAGTGATAAACAAGTCGAACCAATGCCCATGGATATGAGTAGGGAATGTGACATGCTGTTGTAAGTCAAATGTTTGAAGTGCATCCATGAATAACCTAGTATTAAGGATAGGTAAATCAACATGGATATTGAAATCACCTAGAATATATAATTCTTCATGTAATTGTAATGTTGTTTCAAGAAAATCTTGAAATTCATCAGCAAATGTACTTGTGTTTCCAAGAGGACGATATATGCAAATAAAATTAGCAGACATAGATGAACCTTTCATAAGAATACATAACGCCTCGAAGCTGTGGTATACAGGCGAATGAAGGATTTCTACTTTGAACAACTCAGAAATGCGACACCACCACCTCTACCTGACTGGCGTGGATGATGATGTAGAGAAAAGCCAGGAGTGATGTCAGCAAGACAAGTGACAGTATCAATCGTTGTCAACCATGTCTCAGATACATTTAGTTTCTTTCGTTTCATGCTATGGTGTACGTGTAGTTCCTCGAAATTAATTTTAATATATATATATATATACATACTATTTTATATTAATTTAATTCATTCATTCAATCAATTATTCGTACGTTCGTTATTACGTTTTTTCGTTAATTCATTCATTCTTTCGTTCATTTGTTCGTTCGTTAGTTATTTGGTTAATTCATTCACTGATGTGCTCCTTGTAGCAGTCATGTTACAGTTACCATTGAAAACACAGCAAATAGTGTTTATCCCGACAGCGATTTGATCCATAGTAGGATAGTCATCTTTATTCAACTTGAAACTGAATCATTGTTTTCGTTTGTGTTAGTACGCCTTGCCACCGTGTGCATGGACTGCATTGTTATAAGATATGAATGATGCTGTTGTTCTTGTTGGCGTTAGTTCAATGTCACCTTCTCTCCCTCGCCGTCCTTCCGTTCCCCCGACATTCCCCTCCGTTTCACCAGTCCTTCCGTTCCTCCTTCACTCTCACCCTCTTTCACTCCCCCCTCTCTCTCTCTCCCCCCTCTCTCTCTCTCTATATATATATCTTTCTCGCTCCCTCTCTGCCTCTCTGCCTCTCTGCCTCTCTCCCTCAATTCCTCTCTCCCTCTCTACATCTTTCTTTCCTCTTTCCCTATCTCTCTCTCTCTCCATCTCTCCATCTCTCCCCCCTCCTTCACTCCCCGTCTATCTCTCGTTTTGTTGTTACTACATCCGTGCCTCAGTAATCTATGATACCTTACATGTTGAGTACATGGCCGCGTACGTTAACAAGATTTATCAAGATACCATATAATCCAACATGCGTCATCGAATGGACAAGGACGCCATAATATAGACATCAATAGCGCAACGATGTACAATGTAATTCTGTCAATTCTGTTTGAAACGATTCCGTGTTGCAAGCATTACTGCGGCTTTAATAGCGTCCTTATACCGCTGCCCTCTGACTCGGCCTTGACAAGACACCGTTCTTTACGAAACTCCAGCCTTCGCTGTAGTCAAACTTATACAGTCCAGGGGCCGATGTTATAAAGCGTACTCAAAGGAGTCAATGCCCGGTAATTCGGGTTCTGGTAGCCCTGATGCTGATAGCACAAAAGGTGCGTCGTCCCATTTCAAATAAATGTTGTGAACATTTACATAATATCCCCTACGACATGTTGTCATGCTTTGTAAAACTGTTATATGCAATTTTGTGTGTAAAACTCTCAAATACACTTTTAATTTATTTAATTATGGACCTGGAATCAATTCAAGTGATTATAAAAAAAACTGACACGGGATTACTCTCGCCCGCTTCTTTGGGTGATCAGATCACTTTAATCATCTGCCGAATTCCGACTTGCCCCAATCGAATATAGGTTACCGGTTTTTCCGATGATGTTATCGAACTAAATAACCCATTTTCCTGAGAGTATATGCCGTAATGGATTTAAATTCTCGCGATATAATTATAAGTAAGGAAAGGGAAAAACACGTAGTTGCAGCAACATATAAATTTACGTTCAACACAATTTCCCTTCTTCCATTTCCAGTTCCTTTTGTAATTACCAACGGTACAGAAGCTTCACAGGAAATTGGCAAAATTTGGGAATGTAACCAGTGTACCTACGCAGCCTTCTTGTATACGACTACAAACACATCGACCTTCGTTTTGTGTTAGTGGAAGTCTATGCAATATTCGGCTGGCGATGAAACTCGCCTTTGTTACCAACAAATTAGTTTTGTGTGTGCGTGCAATCTTGCGTAAGGTGTCGACGCAGCTATCAATAAAATGAACAGACGGTTATCATCGGTGACTGAACAAGACGGCTGTGGTTGTAAATAGGTCAAACGTCGCGTCTACACTAAACAAAATGTCTGCTGAGGCTTCTTTGGTGACGCAACGGTGCATCGCCAGCGGTCGTTGCGATCGCCAGAGAGGATCTTTCAGCCAGACGTTTTAGCTAAACGATAACGAAATACAGACTTGTTTATCCGCTTGAACAGACCGCCAGCAGTACGCTGACTTTGAGTTTCAAGATAACAACTGATTAGGATAACAAGCATCAGGGTTTTTTTGTTATTGTTTCTCTGTTCGGCGTTTCTGTGTGTCTTGACTTTGATATCCAGAATTTTCCAGGGGTTCAGGTTAATTAAGGTTAGGAAGAACGCCTTTTATACGTTTGGGAACACCACTTCTTTCCATTAATGGGGATTATATGTGGTAGGTTCAGTCGTTTCTCTTGAATGCAATCATTGGAGGAAACTCGAAGGACACAAGGCACAAATAGCTTACCAATGGGAAACACTATAATGAATGAACAGTTTAAAGATCATTAAACAAATGAAAACCACAAAGCGTAGAATAACATTGAGACTGTGGTTGCAAATGTCATCAGAGAGGAACCTGAACAAGAATATTTAACACCATTTAACAAGGTTAATGAGATTTAACAAAATTTAAATATTCAACACAATTTAACAAGATTGACAGAAGAAAGAGAGGGGGGGGAGAGTGAGAGTGAGAGAGAGAGAGGGGGGAGGTGTAGAGAGAGAGAGAGAGAGAGAGAGAGGGAGGGAGGGAGGGAGGGAGGGAGGGAGGGAGGGAGGGAGGGAGGGAGGGAGGGAGGGAGGGAGGGAGGGAGGGAGAGAGACAGAGAGACAGAGAGACAGGAAGACAGGGAGACAGAGAGACAGAGAAACAAAGAGACAGAGAGACAGAGAGACAGAGAGACAGAGAGACATAGAGACAGAGAGAAGGATTGCATGGACAATGTGACCTTTAGCTTATCGAGAGCTCAACATAAATATTGTTGCCTCTATTTTACCGTTCCGTTCTGACCTATTTATTAATTTTGTTGACGAGAAAGACGATGAATCAACGGGAGACTATGAAGGTCGGCAACTGTCATTTTTGTCAAACTTTGTCTAATCGGACAAAGCAATGGTGCGTAATTAATAATAATTCTATACAGGCCTACATTTAGGAAGTGAGAAAAGACTCTTTGTTATGAACGATAGTCCCATGTGCATAGAATTGTTTTGGTGAATATTCAGTGAAACTATTTAGACCGCGTCCTGCGTATACCAGCGGATATGTCTCAATGGGTAGCCATTAAAGGTGATTGATATTGGCCAGCCATATTCGTCACAGTAGCAGGGAAATTTATAACATGGTTGACGGATTCGAGTAGCAGTCTAAGGAGCCGGAAACCTGCCTGGCTCGCAGTCGGAAACTCACAAATGAAGCGCGCCACGGAATTATTGATGTCTCCTGATTTTCGTTCACTTTAGCAGCCGGTGATTCGTCAAAGCTCGCCGAATTGCATTGAAACCGCCGAGGCGATATGCACGAAATTAACTGACTGTCCCGCGGTAACCGAATTCAAGCATCGAGAAAAAGTGATATAGGAAAATTGCACACTTTCAGGATACGTACGTATGCCCGTTGGTGGAACACTGTTTTCTGCGCCAGTGACGTGGCACACCCCCGCTTATGATGCAATTGTCGTTGATTTTCCTTTCCGTAAACAACAAAATTTCGATGCTGATGATTATTTTAAATACTCTGTTTTCTTCGGTCTATAAAAAGTCATTATGCCATATTGCTTTTTATAACATATACTGTATTAATTGTTTATTGACTGTAATCTACAATAAATTACTATATATAACATAAATTGCTTTTTATAATCGACAATAAATTGCTTTTTAAAATCGGCAATAAATTCATATTTATAACATATCTTGTTGTTTATAACATATACTGTAGATTCACTGTAATCGGCAATACATTTCCCAGTCACCACCAGTATATGAACGAGCTGGGGCCATTTAGATATAATTATAATTTAGTTTAATATATATATATATATATATATACGCAGCAGCAAATGAACGGTTTCCATATTCATACTTTGATTTCTTAAACATGGGTAGTAAACGAGAAATCAGTTTATAAATATTATAAACTACAGCTATTGACACAAACGCCGGTCACGTGATACGCCCATAGCGTATATATCACGTGATACGCCCATAGCGTATATATCATGTGATAAGCCCATAGCGTATATATATCCCCGGTAGATGAGCTTACTTCACAAGAACTTAATTTTCATCTTCGAATAGTTCCGCCGTGTTTGTTCGTCTTCGTTGACAGACTGACCTCGCTATGGACGTATCACGTGACCCGCGTTTGTGTTAATAGCTGTAGTTTATAATAGTTATAAACCGATTTCTCGTTTACTACCCATGTTTAAGAAATCAAAGTATTAGTATGGAGACCGTTCCATTTGCTGCTGCGTATTTGCATGGCAAATTGAAACATCCGCCTTTGACAGACAACTTGGACTGACGTCCGCAATCGTGTATGATAATAAGAAAACGCGACTAAAGTGCGTTTAGCTATTTCAGTAGCTGTCTCGTGCAATAGCTGTTCAATCTGCTCTACCTAAGATTACTCGGTGAACTTGAAATCAACACGATGTGCTGACGGTGGGTCTCTGTAAAACTTCTTGTAAACTTTACTTTTTCTCTGACGAGGGAGCCAATATTTCGTTGACTGTGTCAGTTACTGTTTTAATGCGACGTTCATGAGTTATTGTTTTCAGCGGTTAATTTAATCCAAACGCTAGCTGCTTGTAGGCGTATGTTGTTCAGCGTTGGCGAATGGTAAATGTTGGCTGAACATTGCATTAGGGTGTCGGCAAGTAGTTATTTTTAGTGTAAATTTAATATTGCTTTTATCGTTTGTTGTTGGACGTATAGTACAACGGATTTTATATATTGTAACATTTGATTATTTTATTTAATCACCAAACATAATATTTTCGCATAGGGCCTATTATAATATGTGTCATTCTCTAAATACCGTAACTTTAATGTATTTGCAGTTTTTTGATTACATCATATATTTCAGGGCAATTTTCTGGTGCAATACTTCATATTAAGTCTTATTCATAAAAAACTTAAACATTTATACTATATTTATGCACATTCGTTTCGCCGGCTTGGCCCGGAACCACACACATATCATTGATGTTACTAGTCTTTGGCTCGACTTGTCATCTTGCACCCACTAATGATACTATTTTGGTGTGTAATTGAAAATAAAACAAATGTTTCCTATACCGGGAACATAGTGAACTATCTGATTATCCATGACTCGACAAGTTATTTTCAATTACTGGGGAGATATGTTATCATGAATTGTTTTCACTTTTTGTGATTTGGAAGCTTCAGTTACCAATTTTACAAAATGACGGGATCATTTCCGAAAGAAAAATTTCCATCAGACGAAAGCTCTAGCACGGTTGAGTTGTGCAGTCCAATATTGCAAAACAATAATTGTACTTCTTTGAAAACTGCTATGCTGGTGTCACATATAAACAAATCTAATAATTATAGAAGACACGCGAGTGTTGCGAACAAATGTTATTAACTACGTAAAATTCCTTCGTACGAAGATTCTTACGCGCGAGTTGCCTACACATGCTATACGGGAAACCAGTTCCAGGTATGCGGGCGCGTGAAATACCGTCAACACCATCTTTAGGTGTTATATCCGACAAGGTAACTGATCATCGCATTAACTAATTACAAAATGAGCCGAAGAGAGGGATTCTTGATTGTGCAACTAAAGTCTTTTGACTGGTGTTAAATGGAGTGCGCTTGCTGGCCACTTTCTTACATATTCATAGTAACCTGTATTGCATCTGTACTGTGCAACACAGCCGTGAAGTTTTTATTCAATAATCGAATTGCACAAAAACCGCACGACAACCGTCTGTAACAATAAAGAACATATCCCCCAAAATGGAGGTTGAATTGGCTAAATTCAATTATTAGGAGTGTGAAATTAATACCACAGTGTATCGTTGTGACCTACATTCCGCTGTAACGGTGCTTTTTGCAAAGTCGCAATTTAAAATAAACATTGCTTTCGGAATTTTACGTACCGTGTCATATTTCTCCACGGCGTATTACCATTGTGAATGTTATAAACTTGTATACGTGTTTACACTACGGCTATTCTCTCGGTAACGGCGGACTATTTAACGTGCATCATGTCATAAAAAGAACTATTGCACGTTGTAATGAAATAATGAAGAGCAATTTAATATTTTATTTCGCCTACGTACGTTAGCTATCATACCAAAACACACAGAACAACAACAGTAACGTTTTTGGGGTAGTTATTGTTATAGTAGGTTCTCATATACGTTACCCAGCCGGCATCTGAGTCGTTAATAGACTGTTCGAGTCAACATTACTTTAGGCCATGTTCGTGCGTGAGTTGGAAGCTGGCCAGTTTGAAGTTGCAAGTGCTGGACAATATACGGCTGAGTACCCTGCAGGTTGAGCATGAGAGCAAAATGAAGGGCCCGGGTATCTGTATTGGTTACTCAGCGGCAACACTATTGACCTTACGTCTAATCAATACGACCATTGTACCACAGGCGAAACTCCGAGATTGAGTTGAAAGACAAGTACCCAACTTTGACACGGAGCTATTCAAGTAAATTCAAGTAAAATTATATGAACAAATGGGCACGATATTGATATAGCAGTTTAATGTGTTTTTGTCTTTAAAAATAATAGCATATTTATTTATATAAACGTCCCTTCTTCTTCGCATTTCAACGAATATCATTATTTCAATGTATGCATTGTACACATAACTTATGTCGTTAGAAAAATAATCAATTTAACGTAATGCCTGTTTAGTATAAATTTCACAATTTGTAAGTTGAAATTATTTAGATAAATGAAATAATTTACCTTATTCCTAAATATTGTCTGTTTTTATCAAATTATATCGTAGAACATCAACAAGTGATCAACAGGTAATTAGCAATCATATCATCATATTCGTCATCTGCAAGTAGATTAAGTTACTTATTAACATATTACCACCACCACCACCATCATCATCACTACCACCATCACCACCACCAAGACCATCACCACCACCAAGACCAAGACCACCACCACCATCACCACCACCACAACCACAACAATCACACTAATTTCCATCTCCTTTATAACCATCGCCATAACGACAAGATTCGCCATTAGATATTACCCGCAGTGCGGAAGTTGGCCATCAAGGAAAGCCACTGCAGTCTGAATTGAGCGCTGTAGTTTGAGTAATTGTCCACTCTATCCCTCTCGTTGCGTCTGCCGATTCCCATTTCCTCTGCTTTCCTGTTCTACAGACTATTAATCAACATATCAATTAGTGCAGCCCGTGTACATAATCCCCCGTCCACCTGTAGCCCCTAGACCCTCGCCAGTGATCCCGTGCAAACAGTCCCCCGCACAAATACCAATCGTACCAACAACCCCCCGTACTAACAGATCCCGTTCCACCAGCCCCTGTAACAACATCCCCCGTAGCTACAGCCCCCAAAAGACAGCCCATGAGCCAACAACCCTTGAACCAACAACGTCACCACGAACATATCCGGTATCAACATCTCCGGTATCAACATCACCGGTATCAACATATCCGGTATCAACATCTCCGGTATCAACATCTCCGGTATCAACATCTCCGGTATCAACATCTCCCACACCAACAAAACCGGAATAAACAGCCCGAAACAAAAAGCCTCCGAACAAACTGCTCTCGTACAAACAGCGCCCGTACCAAAACCTTTCGATCCAACAACACCCGCACCAATAACACGCGAACCCACATCTGCCATGCCAACAGCCCCCGCAACAACAGTCACTGTACCAACAGCCACCGCAACAACATTCACCGTACTAACAGCCCCCGTAACAACAGTCACCGTACCAATAGCCCTCGTAACAACAGTCACCATACTAATAGCCCCCGCAACAACAGTCACCCTACCAATAGCCCCCGTAACAACAGTCACCGTACCAACAGCCCCCGTAACAACAGTCATCGTACCAACAGCCCCCGTAACAACAGTCACCGTACCAATAGACCCCGTAACAACAGTCACCGTACCAATAGCCCCCGCAACAACAGTCTCCGTACCAATAGCCCTCGTAACAACAGTCACCGTACCAACAGCCCCCGTAACAACAGTCACCGTACCAACAGCCACTGTAACAACAGTCACTTGTACCAACAGCCCCCACAACAACAATCACCGTACTAATAGCCCACGTATCAACAGTCACCGTACCAATAGCCTCCGCAACAACAGTCACCGTACCAACGGCCCCCGTAACAACAGTCACCGTACCAACAGCCTCCGTAACAATAGTCACCGTACCATCAGCCCCCGTAACAACAGTCACCGTACCAATAGCCTTCGTAACAACAGTCACCGCACCAATAGCCCCCGCAACAACAGTCACCGTACCAATAGCCCCCGTAACAACAGTCACTGTACCAATAGCCCCCGCAACATCAGTCACCGTACCAACGACGCCCGTAACAACAGTCACCGTACAAACAGCCCCCCTAACAACAGTCACCGTACCAACAGCCCCCGCAACAACAGTCATCGTACCAATATCTCTCGTAACAACAGTCACCGTACCAACAGCCCCGCAACAACAGTCACCGTACAAATAGCCCCCGTAACAACTGTCACCGTACCAACAGCCCCCGTAACAACAGTTACCGTACCAACGGCCCCCGTAACAACAGTCACCGTACCAACAGCCCCCGTAACAACAGTCACCGTACCAACAGCCCCCGTAACAACAGTCACCGTACCAACAGCCCCCGTAACAACTGTCACCGTACCAATAGCCGCCGCAACAACAGTCACCGTACCAATAGCCCCCGTAACAACTGCCACTGAACCAACAGCCCCCGTAACAACCGTCATCGTACCAATAGCCCTCGTAACAACAGTAACCGTACCAACAGCCCCCGTAACAACAGTCACCGTACCAACAGCCCCTGTAACAACAGTCACCGTACCAGTGGCTTCCATAACAACAGTCACCGTACCAACAGCCCCCGTAACAGCAGTCACCGTACCAATAGCCCTCGTAACAACAGTAACCGTACCAACAGCCCCCGTAACAACAGTCACCGTACCAACAGCCCCCGTAACAACAGTCACTGTACCAATAGCTTCCGTAACAACAGTCACCGTACCAATAGCCCCCGTAATAACAGTCACTGTTCCAACAGCCCCCGCAACAACAGTCACCGTACCAATAGCCACCGTAACAACAGTCACTGTTCCAACAGCCCCCGCAACATCAGTCACCGTACCAATAGCCCCCGCAACAACAGTCACCGTGCGAACGGCCCCCGTAACAACTGTCACCGTACCAACAGCCCCCGTAGCAACAATCACCGTACCAACAGCCCCCGTAACAACAACAGTCACCGTACCAATGGCCCTCGTAACAACAGTCACCGTACCAACGGCCCCCGCAACAACAGTCACCGTACCAAGAGCCCCCGTAACAACAGTCACCGTACCAACAGCCCCCGTAATAACAGTCACCGTACCAACAGCCCCCGTAACAACAGTCATTGTACCAACAGCCCCCGTAACAACAGTCACCGAACCAATAGCCCTCGTAACAACAGTCAATGTACCAATAGTCCCCGCAACAATAGTCACCGTACCAATAGCCCCCGTAACAACTGCCACTGTACCAACAGCCCCCGTAACAACAGTCACCATACCAACAGCCCCCGTAACAACAGTCACCGTACCAATAGTTTCCGTAACAACAGTCACCGTACCAATAGCCCCCGTAATAACAGTCACCGTACCAACAGCCCCCGTAACAACAGTCACCGTACGAATAGCCTCGGCAACAACAGTCACCGTACCAATAGCCCCCGTAATAACAGTCACCGTACCAACAGTCCCCGTAACAACAGTCACCATACCAATAGCCTCCTCGACAACAGTCACCGTACCAATAACCCCCGTAACAACAGTTACCGTACCAATAGCTCCCGTAACAACAGTCACCGTACCAACAGCCCCTGTAACAACAGTCACCGTACCAGTGGCCTTCATAACAACAGTCACCGTACCAACAGCCCCCGTAACAACAGTCACCGTACCAATAGCCCTCGTAACAACAGTAACCGTACCAACAGCCCCCGTAACAACAGTCACCGTACCAATAGCTTCCGTAACAACAGTCACCGTACCAATAGCCCCCGTAATAACAGTCACTGTTCCAACAGCCCCCGCAACAACAGTCACCGTATCAATAGCCACTGTAACAACAGTCACTGTTCCTACAGCCCTCGCAACATCAGTCACCGTACCAATAGCCCCCGCAACAACAGTAACCGTGCGAACAGCCCCCGTAACAACAGTCACCGTACCAACAGTCCCCTTAACAACAGTCACCGTACCAACAGCCCCCGTAACAACTATCACCGTACCAATAGCCCCCGCAACAACAGTCACCGTACCAATAGCCCCCGTAACAACTGCCACTGAACCAACAGCCCCCGTAACAACCGTCATCGTACCAATAGCCCTCGTAACAACAGTAACCGTACCAACAGCCCCCGTAACAACAGTCACCGTACCAACAGCCCCTGTAGCAACAGTCACCGTACCAGTGGCTTCCATAACAACAGTCACCGTACCAACAGCCCCCGTAACAACAGTCACCGTACCAATAGCCCTCGTAACAACAGTAACCGTACCAACAACCCCCGTAACAACAGACACCGTACCAACAGCCCCTGTAACAACAGTCACCGTACCAGTGGCCTCCATAACAACAGTCACCATACCAACAGCCCCCGTAACAACAGTCACCGTACCAATAGCCCTCGTAACAACCGTCATCGTACCAATAGCCCTCGTAACAACAGTAACCGTACCAAAAGCCCCCGTAACAACAGTAACCGTACCAACAGCCCCCGTAACAACCGTCATCGTACCAATAGCCCTCGTAACAAAAGTAACCGTACCAACAGCCCCCGTAACAACAGTCACCGTACCAACAGCCCCTGTAACAACAGTCACCGTACCAGTGGCTTCCATAACAACAGTCACCGTACCAACAGCCCCCGTAACAACAGTCACCGTACCAATAGCCCTCGTAACAACAGTAACCGTACCAACAACCCCCGTAACAACAGACACCGTACCAACAGCCCCTGTAACAACAGTCACCGTACCAGTGGCCTCCATAACAACAGTCACCGTACCAACAGCCCCCGTAACAACAGTAACCGTACCAACAGCCCCCGTAACAACAGTCACCGTACCAATAGCTTCCGTAACAACAGTCACCGTACCAATAGCCCCTGTAATAACAGTCACTGTTCCAACAGCCCCCGCAACAACAGTCACCGTACCAATAGCCACTGTAACAACAGTCACTGTTCCAACAGCCCCCGCAACATCAGTCACCGTACCAATAGCCCCCGCAACAACAGTCACCGTGCGAACAGCCCCCGTAACAACAGTCACCGTACCAACAGCCCCCTTAACAACAGTCACCGTACCAACAGCCCCCGTAACAACTGTCACCGTACCAATAGCCCCCGCAACAACAGTCACCGTACCAATAGCCCCCGTAACAACTGCCACTGAACCAACAGCCCCCGTAACAACCGTCATCGTACCAATAGCCCTCGTAACAACAGTAACCGTACCAACAGCCCCCGTAACAACAGTCACCGTACCAACAGCCCCTGTAACAACAGTCACCGTACCAGTGGCTTCCATAACAACAGTCACCGTACCAACAGCCCCCGTAACAACAGTCACCGTACCAACAGCCCCCGTAATAACAGTCACCGTACCAACAGCCCCCGTAACAACAGTCATTGTACCAACAGCCCCCGTAACAACAGTCACCGAACCAATAGCCCTCGTAACAACAGTCAATGTACCAATAGTCCCCGCAACAATAGTCACCGTACCAATAGCCCCCGTAACAACTGCCACTGTACCAACAGCCCCCGTAACAACAGTCACCATACCAACAGCCCCCGTAACAACAGTCACCGTACCAATAGTTTCCGTAACAACAGTCACCGTACCAATAGCCCCCGTAACAACAGTCATCGTACCAATAGCCCTCGTAACAACAGTAACCGTACCAACAGCCCCCGTAACAACAGTCACCGTACCACCAGCCCTTGTAACAACAGTCATCGTACCAGCGGCCTCCATAACAACAGTCACCGTACCAACAGCCCCCGTAACAACAGTCACCGTACCAATAGATTCCGTAACAACAGTCACCGTACCAATAGCCCCCGTAATAACAGTCACCGTACCAACATCCCCCGTAACAAGTCACCGTACGAATAGCCTCGGCAACTTCAGTCACCGTACCAATAGCCCCCATAATAACAGTCACCGTACCAACAGTCCCCGTAACAACAGTCACCATACCAATAGCCTCCTCGACAACAGTCACCGTACCAATAACCCCCGTAACAACAGTTACCGTACCAATAGCCCTTGTAACAACAGTCAACGTACCAATAGCCCCCGCAACAACAGTCACCGTACCAATAGTCCCCGTAACAACAGTCACTGTTCCAACAGCCCCCGCAACAACAGTCACCGTACCAATAGCTCCCGTAACAACAGTCACTGTTCCAACAGCCCCCGCAACATCAGTCACGGTACCAATAGGCCCCGCAACAACAGTCACCGTGCCAACGGCCCCCGTAACAACAGTCACCGTACCAACAGCCCTCGTAGCAACAATCACCGTACCAACAGCCCCCGTATCAACAACAGTCACCGTACCAATATCCCTCGTAACAACAGTCAACGTACCAATAGCCCCCGCAACAACAGTCACCGTACCAATAGCCCCCGTAGCAACTGCCACTGTACCAACAGCCCCCGTAACAACAGTAATCGTACCAATAGCCCTCGTAACAACAGTCACCGTACCAATTGCCCCCGCAACAACAGTCACCGTACCAACAGCCCCCGTAGCAACAGTCACCGTACCAACAGCCCCCGTAATAACAGTCACCGTACCAACAGCCCCCGTAACAACAGTCATCGTACCAATAACCCCAGTAACAACAGTCACCGTACCAACGGCCCCCGTAACAACAGTCATCGTACCGACAACCCCCGTAACAACAGTCACCGTACCAACAGCCCCTGCAATAACAGTCACCGTATCAACAGCCCTTGTAACAACAGTCACCGTACAAATAGCCTCCGCAACAACAGTCACCGTACCAACAGCCCCCGTAACAACAGTCACCGTACCAATAGCCCCCGTAACAACAGTTACCGTACCAAAACCCCCCGTAACAACAGTCACCGTACCAATAGCCTCCGTAACAACAGTCACCGTACCAATAGCCCCCGTAATAACAGTCACCGTACCAACAGCCCCCGTAACAACAGTCACCGTACCAATAGCCTCCAAAACAAAAGTCACCATACCAATAGCCCCCGTAATAACAGTCACCGTACCAACAGCCCCCGTAACAACAGTCAACGTACCAATAGCCCCCGTAACAACAGTCACCGTACCAATAGCCCCCTAACAACAGTCACCGTACCAACAGCCCCCGCAACATCAGTCATTGTACCAATAGCCCCCGCAACAATAGAACAATCCCCGTAACAAAAATGTTTTTAAGTGCATCACCTGTGCCAGTAGCCCCGGTGCCACTAGCATTCATGCTAGCGTACATCTTGTTATATGCGTATATATGGGTGCATACACGCACGTACACACATACCAACAGACACATACACATGCACATATCCACATATACTCATGAAGGTACGGACACGCGAACCCACGCGTTCATATACAAACACACGCCTGTACGCACGCCTGTACGCCCGCACGCCCGCACGCCCGCACGCCCGCACGCCCGCACGCCCGCACGCCCGCACGCCCCCCACACATATTTTGTACTTTACGTTCTACAGTGCTTAACTGCAGACATACTAATTCCAAGTCAGTGCTAGACTAATCGATAACATGTCAGTTATTCGAGAATATTCAATTTTGGGAACACTGATGGAAGCAACGTCCTGTGTTTTTGACGTAACGAGGAGCTTTGTGTCACACTCTAACGAGAGAATTAATCGCAAGAGCATTCAAGCTCATTAAAAACAAGTCTCAGCGGTCTTCCGTGAAACAGGATGGATGCGCCACTTCTATATGGGTCGATCGTTCATTAGAGACGAGATGTCTGTCTCATCAACATCAAGGTTTTTGCAGCTTAAATGTACATGTTTAGTTCTGTTTTCCTCTTGTTTCTTGCCTTGGTTGGGTGACCACAACATGAATAGTGACACCGGTTCTTCTGTGTTACGACAGCAGCGACCAGCGAGTTGTACGTGGAAATCATGTTTGTTTGAGAGTTTGTTTACATCCATAGACAATTCTTTATTTGTATGCCAGTTACTCGAGTGGACATGTAGGCACTTCATTAATATTCTCTTTGCAAACTTCTAGGTGTTACAATTTCACAGGATCTGACATGGAATAAGCATGTGGAAAATATTGCGAAAAACGCCTGGAAACGACTGTACATGTTGTATCAGTTAAAGCGAGTAGGAATTAGCCATAATGATCCGGTCACTATATCTGTCAGTGTTGTGAGACCTGTTTTAGAATATGCACGCCCTGTATGGCACACTAACTTGCCACAATATTTATCTGACAATATTGAAATGATAAAAAACAGCATTAAAGTGTATTTTTTTCTGCAATAAATTACGCTGAGATACTTAGGTATGTTAAATTGAAGACATTGAAAGCAAGACGGGACTGCCTCTGTCAAAATATTTCAATAAGATTACAGTTAGTACATATTAAACTATCTGCTGCCTGACAAAAGGCCTACTAAATATGACATCAGACAGCGTAATGTGTACCCTTTGGCAATAACCCGAACAAACAGTTACCGTAACTCTTTTATACCACAGGATTGCACAACTAAATAACGAATGAAGGGCAAAAGGATGGTATTTATACTTTATTACATTCCAGTGTAATGATACTGTATGACGTTTCAGTGTATTAGTTGTATTTTGTTGTATACTGAGAATCCAACTAAATAGAGTTGCTAATAAACTTGTGTTATTCTTATTCGTTGCAGTTGCTTTGTGACGGCCCAGGTATCAGATCCATAAAGCAACACACGTTTGATGATGGCACTGGACATTGACAGTTTAAGGGATCTTTTTGTTTGTCTTCCATACAGGGTCTACCACTATTATATCACTTAAAAAATATATATCTAACTGGCAAGTCGAGATACTACGTATGTTAACATTTGCTACAAAAATCGACATTATAGCAGCATTATAACAAAACTCGTATTATTCTTCAGTTCAAATGTAGAACGCAACTAATACAATTCGTTGGATGACTCCAGTAATCCAACACCACTATGTGTGTGTGTGTGTGTGTGTGTGTGTGTGTGTGTGTGTGTGTGTGTGTGTGTGTGTGTGTGTGTGTGTGTGTGTGTGTGTGTGTGTGTGTGTGTGTGTGTGTGTGTGTGTGTTGTACCCTCCCCTTGAGGCTAGCCAAAACATCCCACTATTAGGCACTCTAAAAAGCTCGATTTGCACCCCCTTCCCTGAATATTACGGTGCTGCTCCTATCTCCAGCCCTCCACCAAACAATTTCCACCCTAAAATGCACACCCCTTCCCTAAGTATTAGGGGGCCAATCCTATATCCAACCCCCCGTCAAAATATTGGGGGGCTCAGCCACCCACGCCTTCATTCCGATTCATTGTTTACACATCTCGAAAAAGGAAAGATCATAACAGCAGTGATTGTAAGGCATGTTACATTTAGGATACTGGTATCCCATTCTGCCCTGTCGTCGTCGTCTTGGTCATCGTCGTCATCACCAATGTGATCATGTACATTGTATAGGCAGTTGAACAATTTAGGGAGGACAGATACCAATGGAGACATTCGTCATTGTTATTGTCGTCATCATCACATGTGTCACATCTTAGAGCAGGTGCGTGACATCATCATACTCACACGCTAATGTGTTCAAACGAATTCACCACACCTTGTAGAAATGTAGGTAAGGTTGCTAAGGTATTCTCTACAACACTGTATATTTTGCATTTTTATCAGTAGTCAAGAGCACCCCCTTATATGTGTGGTGGAGTCGACCAAACTATGACTGTAACAGTAGTACATTAGTGACGGAGTGTGTCCGTCACTAATATACTACTTATAACCATTCTGTAATCACAAGATATTTGCAAATTAGCAGTGGCAATATCCTGCTTCGCGCGCAGACAAACGTTACAACTAGTCAGTACTTCACGAACGTGTATGGCAGGTGCGCGATATTAATCAATTTATTGTTATTGTCAACAGCTCCAATAACACCTCGTGTAGGCCAACACCGTTGTCATTTAATAATGTAATACAAAGCGGCTTTGTAATAAAAGTGATTAAAAATACTAATGTTGCGTTTGTTTTGATAACCGCACCAACAGCTGAGCGTTAACCAGAAATATGCTTGCACCTGTACAGCTATTAAATCACACTCTGCGGTTATTTGTTTGCGTTGGATTAAGGAAAGCACGTTCTACTCACTGTTATTGTCATTCACGCTAAGTTCCTGGTGCGATTCTGTCCTCGTGGGGTAAGTTCCACAAACAATGATTCCCATCCACCGCGGATTTGCCGTGTTCTTCTTTCGGTTCTGCAGCAAGACTTTCTTGGAGTACTCTATCAACGTGAAGATATTGAACGCGTGGAGTCATCAAACGGTTCAGTCGTTAGGTATGTTGTTCCTGGCATCGCATTACGGCTCGTCTTTGTGGGCCGGTGGAACGGATCGTCGGATTCTACCGGAGTGCGAGGCCGTTAGCGCTCTCAATGTCGCCGCGTCAGATCGACTGGTGTCACGTGCCTTCTGCGGGGACTGTGGTTGCGGTCACGGCGAAACCCACCAACTACAGGGTCGCCACCTGCACTATCACGCACCGTCGTGATTCCACGGCAATAATAACACCGGAAAAAGAGTTAATGGAAAAGTGAACGGGATCTATATCCGCTCTTGGTAGCCAAACCACAACGACCTGTTTTAGTGTTCGACCGATCAATTGTTCGCTCCACAACACACTATTGGGGTTATGATTTGCCGAGGGTGGGATTTTGTTTGCTTTCTGATAGTTAGTGCGACCGTTGATATTCCCGGTGTGTGCCGATGTGCGGACAGCGCTGACAGAGAGCGAGAAAAAAGAAACTTCTCATCAAGACGTGCGAACATAACAGGTCGATAACATCGGTAGATAGCAATTGAGGCTAACACGAAGTGACATAGATTCCGGCGTAGCTGCATTAAAGTAAACAGAACTGATTTTACCAAATCAGAATGTGTTTATTGCTGTACGTTGATAAATAAAGACGAACAAGTTGGACAAATAAGGTAAGATCAAAAAATAAAGGACCTTGGAAAGAAGAAGCGTTGAACATCATGCTAAAATATAAAATCCCACACAACGTCATCAGACTAACAAAAGTACGATATAAAACAAGAATTTATTATACCTTGAAAATAAAGTGGAGATGGACAGGTCACGTGTCCATATTGCAGAGAAACAGGTGGGCCATTATAATAACTGAATGGCAACTCAGAAAATAATTGTTAAGATCAAGAGGCAGGAAGAGGTGACACAGTGCACTGGCGTCGGAACAGGGTGAATACTGGGGGGTGGGCGTGGGCAGTGGGGGTGATGCTCTCCAAAAACCTCAGGTTGCATCCTCCTAAAGCTCGCCAAAAACTGACATCGAGACTGTCCAAAAACCATTATTTGGACCCCACCTTGAGGCTTTCCAAAAAACCTCACCTTGAGGCTTTCCAAAAACCTCGATTTGCACCCTCTTTGAGTCTCGCCAGTAACACCCACCCAGAGCTTGACCAAAAACCTCAAATTGCACCCCAAGATCCACCCACCTTCCCTATATTGGGAGGGGGCTGTTTCTACCTCAAGAACCGACGTCGTTCACGAAAAAAAACCGTTCACGTCTATCCGACACACACGAGTGGTGTTTGTGCACGTAGACCTTGTTTGTTTCAACGGCATCACAACATCTAAAGACGGAATGTGGGTAGACACTAGAGAATAATTACATTGTGCGTTTTCCACCTGCCGTGCAAATGATTAATTATTCCCCACAAAGCACGGATCGTATTTTACAATTCTAGCGTAGCGATGACGCCTTGTAGCTTATCTGCTTCATTGCTCTGGATTACTTCTAATCAGGTCAACGAGACGTAAAATAATGTCACAGTGCATGTTATGTTCTCTTGTCTGTGGGTCTTGTGACAACGAAAACCGCTGACAAACGAGACTGTTTTTTCAGAGAAGTTTATATGCGTAACCACCGCAATATCAGTCTCATTGTTACCACGAACAATAACGACATTGCATTCGTGTACTTGCGCAGACTTTTACGGAGTCTTATATTTAGCAGACCAGGGCTCAATGAAATAATAATTACTGAACTTAGGGATAACACAATTCTAGCGTAGCGATGACGCCTTGCAGCTTTCGTGCTTCATTGCTCTGGGTTACTTCTAATCAGGGCAGCGGTTCCCAATCTTGTTCTCCCCGCGTACCCCCTGAGGTTTTGGACGATCGTCACGGTATCTCCCCTCATTTTAACATAACATATATAAACTCTACAATAAACAATATTCTACACTCAGTCCACAATAACACATAATGGCATTAATGATATACACAAAATTATACGCCAAATTTTTAATAAAAAATAAAAGGATAAACAAGCTTTTTCAAAATCAGGGACTCAATTCTGGAAACAGTTTTAAACAGGCAGATCCGGAGATCATCCGTGACATAGAGACGAGCGCGAAGTTTGGCCTTTGTGCTGAACAACGCCGATAATCCATGTTCACATAAATAGGTTGAGAAAAATCAGCAATGCCCTCCATCCCCCACGGGCACGTCACCCAGACTCGGATACGACACGTCCATCCTAGATTACAACATCCTAGGAGAAGAAGTTCAACCGCATCATGGGAAACGATGGAGTTAATCACGAACTCAAAGCAGTCCACTAACTTCCATGCCGTCTACTAAGGATATTGCACCTCCACGCTGGTCGGATCTTAGAACAAAGTTGCATCTGTCGCATGCAGACCCGTTAGTTAGTTTGGAATCACATTTGGCATTGACGATAGCTACGTGCGCATGCATAAGTTGCCGCATGATTCCTTTCGCAACTTCATAATCACCAAACGCTGCGTGGAGATGCTGAGACATGTTGAAGTTTAAGACATTGACGTTGCCCTCCCACAACTCCAGCTTCACGATGACTGCTCGTACTTTAAACCAGATTCAAGACTTAGCCTTTTTCTATAGTTTCTCCACGAATTTTCGAGACTTCGCCTGATAGAAGTGGTCAAACAATTCGGCAATTTCATCTTTTAATAGTAATTCCTCGAAGTTTCATGTTCTCCATGACAGTGAATAGACCGCGGAGTGGAAGAGCTGCATTTCTTGGTCCGCATGGAACGCTTGGCAAAAACAGAATCGAGTACTGAGAGCGTTAGATTTGG